>JASGXE010009876.1:0-44034 GCA_030068105.1 Sinentomon sp. SZTP_YWyxl
AAATTCAACAAAATTTTACAAAATGTATTGTAAATATTCGGAAAAAAAGAGCACGAACAAAAAACATTTTTATTATTTTTTTGTAAACACAAATTCATTGGGTCAAAAACAAATTGGTTCCCACACTTGAAAAGTGCATTGCAGTTTTGAAGCAACTCTGGAAGCTTGGAGTGGAGTTTGTTACAATTCGAATGGATAACACAGCCTGCCCAATCTGAGCCTCAAATCTGAAGAAATAGCCCCACAAGAGAAGATTGAAAACTAGCAAATAGCAGGGGTTGTCAAGTGACTTTTGGGAAACCCTGTGTATGCATGTTTACAGCTATACAAAGTGTTCAGTAATTGACGGGCCATGGGAGATTTTTGTCAGAATTTTTAAGAACGGGGCAATGTAATTCTCCATCTCGCATGCGCCGCAAAACGCATTTCAAGAAGGAATGCTTTTTGCAGCGCATGTCAGATGGGGAATTACCTGGCCCCGTGCTTTAAAATTCCGACAAAAATCTCCTATGGCCTGTCAATTACTGAAGACCGTGTATGTTTGTCAACGACTAAATGACAAAATGTGTCCGTAGTTTCTAGTTGTGTGCTTTCAGATTCAGCCAGTTGTTTGAAGGCTATTTACAAAAAAGCTCCCAAAAAGTCGCCGGCAATTCCAACTGCACTCGCAGAATCCATGGTCTTTCTGTAGTACCTACACTGTTGGAAGTTTGCAGTCGAGTATTTTTCAGGTGAGAGAGTATCCCGTCCCCATCTTACTTGTGAAAATGTAAATATCAGATGAAAAATGCCCAGGTATGTGGAGCATAATTACTCATATCTATAATATTATTTTTAGGCATATGCGGATATGGGCTGGTCTTGTTGGTTGTCTGGAAAAGCGGCGTGGGCACGTGGTTTTGGTGAAGACATGAACGCTAAACGAGTTGCATGTATAGTGGCGGCGGAAAAAGATAACTCATTCCTACATGTGTTTTTCCCATTTAACTGTTGCCTCCGAAACTTTTTTTTCTTTCTTTTTGCTCTTTTGCATTTGGTGGAAATTAAAGCGCCAAATTGCAACGGAGCTTTCTGTAGGGGTGTCAGATTTTGACATTAGTGATGAAAGAGGATCTTTTATTTCTACAGCATGGAGTTTTTGCTAACATCTCAAGAATGGAAATTTTTCACATGTATGGGTAATCTTTTTCCGCCGCCATCTCGTATGCAGTTCAGAATAGGGGTTGCGTAAGCTTCATGCAAGATGCCGACATTAGGTACACACACGAGCCATCATGTAGCCACAGGCGTCATTATAGGGGGCAACGACATGCGTATACGTACCTGCCTTTCCCTATGGGTGCATCAATGAATGAGTTTTTTTCCCGCAATGACCATCCGTACAAAGTTAGGATTGCACCCGTCAAGAGAGATGTTGGAAAATTTTCCTTTATCAACAGAACATCTGACGATTGGAACAAGCTCCCTCACTCAATTTTCAAACCCCATTAAAAGTCGAAATCCTCCGAGATAGAATTACTCGCTCATTGCATCCCATCAATCAGACTGAATTTCAGCCTTCACACTGAAGGTCTTCGAGTTTGAAATGTTCTCAACTGAAAAAGGTGATATTTTTGGACATATACAGGCATAGGCCTGCCGACATCTCTGTTGTCCTTGTCGATATTGTTTTTTCTATATTTTGGCGCTGATTTCCAAATTATTTTCCTTTATTGATTGACGAATTGATACCTATGCTTGTAGTTTTGTACAGTTGAATGTATGAAAAAGGGGCAACCCAAAAATACAGAAATTTGATTGATTGATTGAATGATGCAAAAGTTGGCCACTCCACAAAATATAAAACGCAGACGCTATAGCAAGCGCTCTTCCGAGGACAATCTGTAATCCCGTGGTTTTGCCGCACAGGTCAACAGTGGTATGGTTTCTAGGGAACAGGTAATTGGAGATTCATTTCAACATGCCATGTTGAGCCATGCTGAACTCGAAGTTATGATATTCCAGCAGTTATGATATTACAGTAGTTATGATATTCCAGTAGTTATGATATTCCAGTGGTTATGATATACCAGTAGATAGACCAAGATATGCTAATTCCGATTTTTGTGGAATGTGAGGATCCGAGGGGTTTCAGTTTCGTTAGATCTTTTTTGCCTTCTTCTTCATCTTCTGGTTGCTAATGTGTCAGTTCGAATTCGAAGCCAATTGAATTCACATCCGATTCCAAATCCTATCATTTCTTCGGTCCGAATGCATGGGTGGTCTCAGCAAGCGCGAGACTGCGAGATTCAAAATATACGGATGCCCTGCCAGTTGTCAATCAAACGATTGGTGCAAGGTGTCATAAGTGTTTCTCACCTGCGCCCATTGACCAAGCGGATAGAAATCTCTCCTTGCATGTCTGGTTGGATACTGTGCCACGTGTCACAAGAACAAGAGTTATGATGCTTCTCACAGCGAAGACTTTTGTCAGAATCGAAGGATTTTTGTGGGGCACTCATTGTCACTTCTCCAAAAATTTGAACCCTATCTTGCCTGGCTGTCCAATTAATTTAGCCGCTGATTTCAGTGGCATTGGCCACCTTGTTGACCGTTGACACCCGACAGACGACAATCCTATAGGAATGACTGCTAACCAAAGTCTGTTGACAGAGTGCGTTAAATTAGGCTTACATGGTTAAAAAAAATTCTGAAGTGAATTGCAGAGACGGTTTTGTGTCCTATTCCAATTCTGCATTTTCTTGTGTTTGGATCAACATTTTAGGTTGCATCGAACAAAACGTTAGCTAAAAATGACGGGGTGCAAAAGTTTGTGGTTGGATTGTTCCCAGCAGGGATACGTACCCATGGAGAGTGCAGTTCTCCAAAAACCCATGATTTCCAGATCCCTGCACTGCATGATGTGCATGCCCGAACTATACGAAGAAGTTCTGCACAGTTCTGGGTATCGAAGCCAGCCGAAAATTTGAGGTGAAACCTTTACCGACAAATGTCCGACCTTCTGCTACGACTGCTGCAGCTTGCCAACTTTATTTTGTAGAGCACAAAACCGGTTTCGTCATACGTAGAGAAGGGGGAAAATCAGAAGTCAGCATGGCATATGCAACAGGAATAGAATAGCTATACTGAGACATTCAAAAATCCGGGCCATAGGAGATTTTTTTCAGACTTTTAAAGCACGGGGCTATGTTAATCCCCATCTAGTGAGCGCCGTTAAATGCATTCCTTCATGTAATGTGTTTTGCGGCGCATGAGAAATGGGGAATTATATTCAAAAGTCTGAAAAAATCTCCTATGGCCCGGGTATTCAGAATGGCTCCGTATACAGTGTTACATAGAATAGTTGCAGCAGGGTCATGGCAATGATGGAATAATGTAGCGCAAACATCAGAGGTAGGTAGGTACTCAGATATTGCGAAGAAGTTGAATAACTACAATGCAATGCAGACGGGGAATTATTTTTCACACTGCTGGAACATGCGATAACATCACGTTCGTTTTAATGTTTTAAAAAGGGAAAATTTTTATTGACGATTCTCTAACTCGTGCAACGAATTGAACATTACCAATTTTGCAGGAAATTGCATTTTCTTCTATTTATCTTCTTTCTTGTCTTCGTTGTAGTTTGTACTAAACTTTTTCGCTTTCATCGATGCGGTGAGGGATGCCAATAAAAGGCCAGCAGAGACAAACAGGCTCCTCCAAGAGAAGAGGTCAGGTTATCGCATGGAGAGTTAATTAATTAAGGGACGGATTCAACGAAGAAGCGACAAACACATAGCACGTAGCAGCAGAGAGCAAGGAAAACGAATAGGTAATTAAGAGACGGCATGGAGAACAACATCCAGGTGCTACGTCCAAATAGCAACGAAAGAACCCGTTCAGAGAAGAAAGCCGCGATGCTTTGAAACAGATGAAAACCGTTTCTTTTCGGCATGCAGACAAGAGCGAATCGATAGATGACCATCATTGCAAACAAACTGAGAAAAAAATCAATGTCCAGTACATGCTGGAATGCTTTCTTCATGGCTCTTTCCTGCAAGTGGGGAAACTTGGCACCGCACCACCTCTGGTAAATCGCGGCTCAGAATTTTCCCGCGTGATTAAATGGATTTTAGACACCCTTATTGCAAAACACCTGAATAAGGTCATGTCAGCAATTATGCATATTTGGTTTGGTTTATAAAAAAAACATGGACATTTGTTTATGTGAAGCGCAATTTACTTCAAAAACGCTTCCGGTCTATAAAATAGACAAAAATACCACATTGCTCCACGACCAATTTCCGTACTAATCATGTGGGATTTTATCTGATGAGTGACCAATGAGTTTTCTTTTGTCAACTTCGTGGCCAACTCCTAAAAATGTAAGAAATTTCAGGAGTGCGAGCCAGCACGTATATTTGAGACAAATTAATTGTAAATCTCACATTTCTCGACATGACTGTGGGGATGCCATCTTTACACACCTTCAGGCCAAGGACGGCCGGAGGTTTTCGTGGTAACCACTAACCTCCTCAAAACAAAAAGAAAAGGCTGAGATATCAGAGGCTATGGTCCATTGAAAGTTGACCGTCTTATTTGCATGGACAGTTGTTTTATAAAAGCTAACGATAAAAAAAGAAAGAAAAACTATCCACACCTGTTAAGAACAAAACAAGTTCTCAAGGTAACCAGAAAAGCGAAGCTTTACAACGACATGCAATGCACTTATAAGATATAACGAAAGAGGACGTGTATCTTGTTAGCCAATTGATGGTCCAGCAGTCCACCACAGATGGTCTCGAATGATGCCGAGCCTCACGAAGAAGCGCTTCACTCCTATAGGTACCATAATTAAATGCAGCTATAACAAACTGGCTATGTTTTAGTGTTTTCTAGTACCATGGGTACATCCAGAATGCCACAACCTCGCCGAGAGGCGAGAGGAACAGAGACCCACAGAAGAAACCAGGTCATTCGAGAACAGAGGAAGCAGAAAGGAATGTCCTCAAGAAAAAGGAATGTCCAAATCCTTTTACGATTGCGATTGCAGTTCCAAAGAGCAGCATGGCCAGCGAAGCCGTCAAGCCTGCGGACCTTTGAAATTGGCCCTCAACAATGTACCTATTTTCAGACTTCACAAAAGCCTCACATAAACATTCAGGGGACACGACTATTCTATTGCGAAGTAGTCAAAAATGCAATGTTCAAGGATCGCATCCAGATATGATGGTTTTCCACACAAAATTAAAATTTTTGAAAACAGTGATGGACAATAATTATTGTCTTCTTTGGTCCCCTGCAAGCAAGGTGGCATGTGGTTGTTGATTAATTCTTATTTTTTATTATTTTAATTCATCCAATGTTAATCCGTAAAATTCCAATTTGAAAAAAAAAATCTTAAAAAAATCCATCTCCAAGGGATCCAAATTCGGCCATTGTAAATTCATCATAAAACAATATTTAATATATTTCCATCCTCTGACAACGGTCATCTATTCCAAATTCACAGTTTACGCATCAGGACCATGCAGTTGACGCTGAAGAAACATCACAGGCCAAATAAGTATTTTGGCAAATGCATGGTATTCTAAAAAAAGATGGATATTTTTTGTTCGAACCCGAAAACGAGTCAACGAGTGGGGGCACATCAATGGCAATAAAGCCAGACTGACATCCTGATAGGAGGTGTATGTCAAAGCATCAGCCTGCAGGAAGGAAGGAGCCTGAGGGTTTCGCGTAAAAAAGTCTATATTTTGGCACCGATTTTGGATTGTCTGGTGTTTGTTTGTAAAGGCGGAGCAAAACGTCCGTCAAAGTACCTAGGTACCTCTAAATGTGTATATCGGAGAATGGTGAAACACGCTTTTGTCGAGTCATAACTTCATCAAGGCTTGTGTTTTCATGTGCAAACATTCAGCAAATAATCGAAAATCATCGATGCTTTGTCGTCATCCTCAATCAAATTCCTCATGCAATAAACACTTTTCGAACAGGGAACTTAATGGCTTATTGTTCATAAAAAGAGATTTTGAGATTTTGAAAAAACACGCGCGAAAGGGCAATGGCCAAAAAGTAACAGTTTAGTTTCCCGGAGCCAAATCGAAACCCCGCGGGATGCACAGAACCATAGGCGCCGTCAATTTCCACGAAAATCTTTGATATCGTTTTGATAAATTCACTCTCACTCCCTCATTTCCTCGAAACACTCCCCCGTCCGCGCTGCATCTAAAGCAGATTTATGCCACCCATAAAAGTCCCCAACCCCTCACTCACTAGTAGAGGCACCTACGAGCATAACTCCACCAGTTATTAATTTAATAAATGAAGTGGTGTTACTCAAGCAGAGAGCCCAGCGGGGATGGCTCGTTAGCTTCACACGCAGCGAGAGAGAGGGAGAGAGAGACAAGATTTCCTGCTATAGTCTTCTTGTTTATAGCATACAGACCCGGAGACAAGCTATTCCTATTTGTATATGGCAGGGCATAGACAGTTGTTTATAGTACTGATTGGAGAAAAAGGAAGTCCTCTAATAACGTGTGGCAAAAAGTTACCAGAAGGATGCCCCAGGGGTGCCAGCTCGCGCCAGCATATGCCATCCTTCAATGCCAATGACTCCTGGACAACCATCTGAAGGGTGTTTAAGCTAAAGCAATATAGGTACGTTCCTTGTATCACCAGCAGTTTGTCCCCTTTATCATAGCACTGTTGGCCTAAATGCTAACAAATTATTGGAGAAAAATGCACAAAGCTTATGCAATCATGTGGCTCTTCTGAACTATCGGGAAAGGTTAGGTATCATTGATGTCAGAAAGTAACATATGCAGTTTTTAGTTTATTGCAGTTTTTCTGTCAGCATTATACATGAAAAACTAAATTATATTTCATACACTAAAATGAGAGAAAAATAACCAAATGAAAAAGGCCTCGTCAAACCACACATCCCTTAACAACGACAATGGGGTAAGCTTTCATAGGGTGGTAATTTTGTTCGTCCTATGCACGTTTAATCCAATAACTGTTTGTTCGTTGCTATGGATGTTTAACTTAATTGTAACCGATTAGCTCATTTTTATGCCTTCGTATCCGATAATTATTAATCTTTCAACTGCAATTGTTACAATTCTGTGCAACAAGTTCAGTTGTCATTTATGATCGGACTTTGCTGTATCAATAATTTTTGTTGTTTGCATGTTAATTTACTATTTTTTATTCTTGTTCGTGATTCCCGTTTTACAGAACTTTGTGGAGTAACAGTTTCAAAGCCGCCCTACCACACGAACCACTGGAGCCACCCGAACCACCGCAGTCGTTTTAATCACCGGAGCCACCCAAACCGCGAATCCACCGGAACCACCGGAGGCTGTTGTATCACTGCAGCCACCCGAACTGGGTTTCCTACCTGAGCAATCCCGAGGGAATCACTTTGCAAGCGCTTCAATAATGATCTTTGCCCCTGTGGTATATAAAAACACGCTACACACATCACACACTAGCTTTTCTCCACCGAAAAAGCATAGTCGATTGTTTTCAGGGGAAATTTCATGGAATTATGTCGTCTGAAAGGAAATCACTTTGCAAGCGCTTCAATAATGATCTTTGCCCCTGTGCGAAATAAAAACACGCCACTCACATCACGCTGGCTTTTCTCCACCGAAAAAGCATAGTCGATTGGTGGCAATTTCTGTGAAAGGAGTGATCTGAAATGGCATCGTTTTGCAGTGTTTGACAAGTGCAATTTGGGGAAAAGGTCTCATCAAGAAGGATTTCACACGCATCACACGATTGAGAGCCTTCACACAAGAAAGCCAGTTTCACGTATCACGCCCTTTGGTGTTATGGGAAATGTCGGGAAATGAGCAATTTGAAAGAGCATCGCTCGACGAGGGCCTCGGCAAAGCAAGATCTTCGACTCTGTTTGAAATTTAAAAGCACCTGCTCAAGTTAATCCAGCAAAAAACAAAATTCAATCCTCCATGTCCAGGCTTCTGATAACTCCACCTCACCTGTCCAGTAGAGTTTGTGAACGGGACATCGATGCAAACCATTGGCGGGTATTTCTGGCAAAGACAAGAAGTTTCATCAGGCGTTCCTGATCTGCAAACACACTCCTGCCTCGCCCTGCCGGTGAAGGGGTCAACTTCCCAGCTGGAGGTGGGTGACTGTCGGTCCAGCCGAACGACTCGGATGCCAGCAGAGAGCAAATAAGCAGGTAAATGTAGCCGAAATGTTTTGTGCATTTGTGTTCATTTGGCCATTTAGATATATGTTATGAAACCGCCGCTACAAGGTCACCCAGATGCAGGCAAATTGGTCCCATTCAAAACAACATTGTCAGCCCTATTGGGATCACAGAGTGCAGTCATGATTTCATCTTTTGCCATGGACCAAAGAGGTCGCAGCATTGTCGGCTCAATGCGTGTGTGCGCAATAACCTTGTAATATGGAAAAATTTCATGTCTAAGCCTGATCAGGCTTGCGTCTCTCTCACAACCATGCCAAGCCTGCAGGATGTCGAAAACGCGAAGGCATGAAATCCGAAAAAAGAAATTGCTAAAAAAGATTGAATGGAAAAAACGAAGCGAAAAAAGGATTGACTGACAAAAAACGAATGGCAAATGCAAAAGACAAAACAGAAAGCAGAAAGATACCTGCCGACTACTGAAGCATGAGCTTCGGCATTATATCCCCCGAACCACCGAAGTTGTTTTGATCACCGCAGCAACCAGAACCGGCTCCGGTGGTAGCGCCTGTTGCTCGGGTGGGAAACCCAGTTCTGGGAAACCCAGTTCGGGTGGCTGCAGTGATTCAACAGGCTCCGGTGGTTCCGGTGGATTCGCGGTTTGGGTGGCTGCGGTGGTAAAAACGGCTCCGGTGGTTCGGGTGGCTACGGTGGTTCGGATGGTAGGGCGGTAGAGTAAACTGTTACCCTTTGTGGATTTTGTTATTTTTATTTGTGATTTGTAAAATAATTTGTCCACATGCACGGTAGTTTTGTCAATTTTAAATCACGACTGTGTTTTGTGTATCTGTGTGCTAGTTGGTTTTCTGACCATTCGAGGTCCATTTTAATTGGGCCTATAATAACTGGATTCAGGTTGACATAGTTTAAAAGTTTTCTTATTATTTTGGTCATTTCTGTTTACTTTAATTTTGTGTTGCGATTAGTTTATGCTTCAGCAAGAGATTTTGTCGGGGAGAAAGTCTAAGCAGATACCTCATACCTTCATTGGATATTATAATTGGCACATAAAAATATAGAAATACCCCTGTGATTATGGCAATTTATCTAGGCCAAAGGGCCAACGCACATATGGGAATTCTTGGCCAGAATTCTGACGAGCCTATCACATTGGAAACAGCAGCTTTTTGGTCGTTTTCTCGCAAACTTCGTGTTTCTCTTTCTCTTCAGAGCGGACAACAGGCTCAATTATCCCTCCAGTCTTCGCGCAGGAAAACTTTCTTTGTATTTGCATGCTGCGAATTTCATCCAAACCGGGCGAAAAAACTAGTTTCATGTTTCAAACGTGCTGTATTAAAACGTGAGTAACAGTATCGCACGTTTCTTAAAAGAAAAGAAAAAACCGCTCTCGATTTTAACTGTATTCATCGCAGGCCAGTGATTTGATCATCCCATGCATATTGGTACAATATCATTGTTATGATCTTGATATCGTGCAGACGGTTCCTAACGGCCTGTGCAGCATATGAAACTTGGTTGGAAGAAGCCCATAAAGGCCCCGACTGAACCAGAAAAATAAAAGGCAATTAATGATAACTATGATAAGTATATTGAGGCGACTCGCTACGATACCACGTGACCATAGTCCTCAAGTCCAGGTTGCAATTGTTATGACCACGGTCTCCTCGTGCATGTGCGCAGCTGGGATAAAATGAAAAGTTGCTTGCCTCCGTGCCTACCTGCCTGCCTGCCGACTGCTGTCATAATATTAGTCCGAATATTAAAGAAGTCGTTCAAGGAATGACCATCCATAAAATGTTCGTGCAATCTGTCCAATTAACATGCCCAGAAAGCATTGGTCAATTCTTGAAGAAACTCACCGGTAATTGCACAGCCAAATGTGCTCGTATTTGTACATTTTGTGAATTTAACTACCAGGAAGGAGGCCGATCAATAGGTACTTGAGGGCTCTATGGCCCGAAGCTAAATGCACAGGTGACTGCATGCAATATGCCAATGCCTGAGCAGACACCATACACCATAGCAGCATAACTGCATAAAGATAAAACACAGAAAGTGTTTAGATGAAAAAATTAAAATCAAGAGTGCATCCCATAAGTGTGATTGGCGAACGTGCATGAGATAATGACCAAATTAATCCAAAGAGTCGTCCTACAGATCATTAGAGCATCCACTTATACCTATTATATGCAGGTAGCCATGTGGCAAAACATTCACAATTCCTGTTTGACAGACAACCTAGACCAAATTTGCATGAGTTGCTGCGTGTGTTAGAGTCTCCTATATATTGACTTCACCGTGCCCTAATATTTACCGTTTTGACTTTACCGTTCCTTCTATATTTTGACTACGTTTTGACTTTTCTATATTTTGGCTGTGCGCTACCTCCTCTTAAATAGCTTTATGGATAGTATGCAGGCTGTGTGTCTTGTATTGAAACAAAAACAGCTATAGGCCGATACCTACTAGCATTACTTTAAGAAGACAAAAGTGCATGCAGCCCACAAACTGCTTGGCTAAAAGTCACAGATACTTATGCTGATTCTCTCCAATTATTTGACACAACGAAAAAATTTCTGATCTCAGCTGGCCAATGGAAAATATGGAGGCACCAGGTATGTCCATGTCTTTAAAAAAAAAAGTTCCAAATTGTTAGACTTCGAGGCCATAAACACACACTCTTGTTCAAACATTTGTTTTAAAATTTCCCGAATACGAATAGGTTTGATGGCCTCATGCACTGCCCGGCCACTGCAGCACCGAAATTTATTGGGCCCATTCAGTCTCCTGCCTTTGTTTATATTGCGATAGTTTTAACGGGCTTGGATAAATAATATCATCTTCGCGTCATTATTAGGGGCCCCTGCGCCGCGCTATTATAATATCCTTTCCGTTTAAACGAACTTGCACTTGCGCCGGACCTGGACCCAACATAGAGAAGAGAGAAGTCCAGGTTTACTCGAACTCTGCTTTGCTTGTTGCAGCGTTGAAAACAGGTTCCGCGTCTTTATAGGAGACACAATATACTTACTTACAAATACCAAACTCAAACAGGCTCTTGCATCGACTTCAAGTCGTAAAACCGCCTGGACTCTTTTTCCAGAGGGCCATAGAGCTGCGACGAACGCGTTTTTAACGTTTTTTTTTTTACTTTTTTCGGGCACCAATTGGCGACCAATAAATCAAACGCTCGTTAAGTCGTGCATGCGCCTCAGTGCAACGCGGCAGTTGTTTTCTTTTTCAGGATCAGGATAAAACAAAAACAAGGCTCATCTTCCACATAGTTTTAATGATGAGCCAAAAATGATCCTTCTGCTACAATTACAAAACAAAATGCGGTTGCAACAATGGTTTACACAGTTTTTACAGCGCACGTCACCCATTCATCACCAATCCACTTGGTACCCACTGCGAACCAAAAAAAAATAATGATTTAGAAGGCCTTTTTGACTTGAACTTGTAAATTTTCTTGATGGGCAAGTGGACTTTTTTGTTTTTCGAAAAACATACGAACTTTTCCAGACTTGTTCGCTCTCCTAAAATATGTTTCTGCTTTGATATGCCCGCAGAAATTGATGAGGGGTTGAAGAGGGTTCTCTGAAGAGCAAATAGATCTGGATATTGTCCGAATTTGAATTTAGCAATACAAATTTGATTTTAGTTAGCGTTCAATTACAGTCTGCAGGCTAGCACATGATGTTGGTACAATAATTACCTTTATCAAATCATTGATTTGGAAGATGCGCCTTTAGGATATTATAGAAAGAACGTTTTAGAACTCCACCTTCAAGGGATGACACATTTCAAAGAGTTGTCCAATAAAATGACTCGTCCGTATGGTGATAGTAACGCTGCACCGGTGCGGTTTAATTATAAATTCCAAACAAATCGCCAGAATTTTGACTGGAATGACGCCATTATAAAAATATTTCTATGAATATGGATTCCTGAAGCGATTCATTCTCCGATGAAACTGTATCAAAATGCGTGTTCCTTTTAATGTCCTCTGGTGATTATGGAATGTATTTCGAGCGTATTTAAATCATGTTTCTTCGCATTCCCTGATTTCATATTTTAAAATCGCTTCTTTGCCGACTTATCACTTTCAACTGATCCATGCGCAAATGTCTCTTTCTTGAACCAAAAATATTTGAACAAAAGAACGAAAGACAAAAGCGAATCCTCTGTGCAGTTTTTCTTTGTTTTCTTTTCCTTTCGAAGAATTACGAAAAAATTCACGTTTTGCAGATACTTGATCAAATTGCGGCGTTTTGTAAGCAGATTTGAACAAACGAAAGGCTCTGTTGAAGAAATAGCAGAAACAGAAAATTCTTCCGAATAATGGAAAAGAGGCCAAGACCTCAATGATTTGTTTTCCAATTGGACCGCATTGGGTTAGGGAGATCCTACTCATGTTTGTTTTGTGATGTATGTGCATTGGGCCTCCGATATATTTGGTTGCAGTTCGGAATACATGCCGACATCTGAAAAAAGCTGAACTGGACGAGTTTTCAGACACGCTAAAGTGCCAAAATAGGATGGGAAGATGAGGACGATGTAGGTATGGTAGATAAATTAGGATAGGTGTGTTATAGGATAGGTTAGGCTGGGTTAGGTCAGGATAGGTCTGGTTTATTTCGCTTTAATTACATCAGAGAGCAATGGTGATAACTCGTTCAGTGCAATGTCGGCAGGTATTCCGAACTGTTACCATATTTTTAGGGAGAGCTATGATATCTGCATATCGGTTATCCGTAGTTGCAGGAGTGATCAACACAGACAGGTACCTAAGCATTGATAAAGATTCCCCCCCTGCCAAATGATGAACAATGTTATTGAAAACAAATGATTTTATTTGAGGTTGCCCGTTGAAAAAACTGCGGAGGTTTTCATGCGATAATTATTAAAAAGGGAACATTCCGAACAGGAGTTCATCAACTCCTCAGCTGCAGGAGGAGGAATGGACAAGATTAATTTCACCTGCGTGCTGTCGATCACTCCGAGGAGGTTTTTACTTTTCGATTCAGCGTGATCGACCGGCTAAATGAGACCTGTGTTTCGAAACCGAAATAATTACCAAATCGCAATGGGTGGCAACCAGCAGGGCGCGAAAAAGACAAACTACATATAGGATCATAATATACCCCAATGGAAAGCCAAGTTCAAGCCACAGTCACCCATCAAAAGCCAGACAAATTGGAGAGACGGCCAGACAAACTCGCTTGGCATCCATTGGTAGACACTGATATAAAATTCTTTTAGAAAGCAGAAAGTCTGGTCACTGATTATAAACCTTGCGAATTGGTCATAATGGAACAGTTGTATTTTGCTGGATGTTTTGTCGGAAGGCAAAACTTTAGCAAATTCAGTGTGTGGTGAGAGTCTAGGTATCTCTGATTGTGTGCTTCAAAAGGTACCTAGACTTCAAACGCAGCACTTCTACCAATTCCTATTTTTTTGCGAAACGGAAGAAAAATCACAAGTTTCATTTGAAGAAATTGTTTGGTCAATATTCGAGCACTTATTTGGTCCATTAAATTCAAAATTGCCCAAAAAATAGCGAAATTATACGCGACTAAAGGAAATTTTCTGCAAAATTACGGGGGATTTTAAACAGTGTATAGCTACGTCTTCTTGCAATCCTTACAGACCTGGACGCGATTATAACAAATTGCTCCCAATATTTCGATCGTTTTCACACAATGAGTGCATGGGGTGCAGTGCCTCTTCACAGCATATGCACACATGCATCAATGCTCCTTTCTATGGATTGATTTCTTGTTGCATAATTTTTTCACGTTGCAGCTTTGTATCTACGAGATATCCTATCAATGGATTGGTAATTAATTCACAATGGCTGACTACTGAGGCCACTTTAAATGAAAAAAAAAAACAATTCTGTCAGTCGGTTGACGGATTGATTAATTGATTTAAATTTCGATTTCTGAAGGATTTGGTTGCAAGAAGTAATTTTACATCGGCTGTTCGAGACCAACCTCAAAACAGAAACCCATAGAGAGAAAGAGAGAGAGAGAGTGAGATTGAATTCTCGCAGTGCTGGATTCCAAAGGATTTCTCCTTTACGTAGCACGTGCATGCCACGGACTCGCCAAGCTGATAAATTTGATGTAAATCTATGACCTTTCATCTGATCTCTATCACTTCAAAAGTATACTCTTGAAGCCAGAATCGTTGCCCCAAACCTTCCATTCTCGGGCAATGGAACTCCTAATCTCGGGCAAGGGATCCCCCAATCTCGTGCATGGACCTCCCAATCGGGTAATGGACCTCCCGATCTCGGGCAAGACAGAACGCATTTCATTCCGTTTTGTTGGAATTGACATCAAATTTTGTGGGAAATCCCAAAGCTCGAAAAGCCTTGAAATCTCCTTCTGCAGAATCTCCTTCTGCAGAATCTCCTTCTGCAGAATCTCCTTCTGCAGAATCTCCTTCTGCAGAATCTCCTTCTGCAGAATCTCCTTCTGCAGAATCTCCTTCTGCAGAATCTCCTTCTGCAGAATCTCCTTCTGCAGAATCTCCTTCTGCAGAATCTCCTTCTGAAGAATCTCCTTCTGCAGAATCTCCTGCAGAATCTCCTTCTGCAAAATCCCCTTCTGCACAAAATTGAAAATAACTCTGCACATGATGTCACGGGTAATGTTCTGGTAAATTGTGAAATCTTTTTACCAACACTTCGCCTGAGTTCGTACCCACACGTCCCCATCCTGAAACCCATTGAGGAATCCATATGATATCTGCACAAACAGGGAAAAACTTTCAATGCCGCATGTCATTAAATTTAAAAAATGGAATTAAAGTAACTGAACTTTGTAAAAGCCAGAAGGCTGAAGGCTCGGTAAACGTAACTGGGTTTGCCATCCATGCACTCGTTCCTACCAATGAGGACAGGAAACGACAGCATTTCCGCAGGCTAATTTTTTGCTAATACTGTGTACCTACCTAAAATTCACAGTCACTCACTGGCCAACACTGGCTTTGGATGTTCGGGGACGTCAATAATTTCAATTTTATTTTTTTTGCAATTTTATTGCACATTTCATTTTTTCTTGAAATAAGTCATTTGTCAACATACCTATGCTAGATTTGAGGTCCAATTTTTGTGTACGTCACCTTGGCAATTTGACAGTGAAAAATTCCAACCTCTCACAAAAATGGACTCGGGTGTCTTCAGGATTTCTCGCAATTTTTCAGCTAAATCCTTTGGTCAGAAAGGAGGCTGCAGGATGCAAGTATAATTTCTTTAACAAATCAAAAAACGCACAATCTATAAGAAGTCTCGAAATAATAAGTCCGCAGTGCAAGAAATGCCAAACAGCTATACCAATAATGGACTTCGTTTATGTCGGATGTCGGACTAATGAGGGAAGGGACCGATGAAGCAGCTGCATACCCCGCATGCACCATTTAGGAGGCTACTTTTACTGATGCATCTCTGTGGGCGTGCCTACATAGGTATACCAAACGGCAGCATCACCTGCACTCAAACTCAAGCGATGGCTAACCTATGCAGCGTTCGATTATTAATCATCAGGAAATCCCGCTGTTAAATTGGCATCTGCATATGCAAGCATATGCGATAAATATATAAATGTGTATACAGATCGTCCCCACATTTTATTTTACATAGCCCTTTACATGGGGAGTTCCACAATTGTCCTCAACAATGCAAAAAATTCAAAAATGAGCTTTTTGTTCTTTTCTCGACCCGCGACGCGGGGATTTTAGTAGAAAATTATGCGGAAAAGAAATGAAAGTTTTTCTAATTGTGAATTCCAATGTAAAGTACAATCGAGGCACAATCTGTACGTGCGTATTCATATGCGGTATTTTAAAAAGCAGGGAAAACAGCAGTTGTTATTTTAATAACTGTTGTGCGCTCATTATTGAAAAGCTGTTCAGTCGAATTTTCAATTTTCGATTCGGACTCTAACGTGAAGAGAAAACTCATAGAAATTGTGAAGAACGAAATAACTATTGATTGTGGCGAAAGAAACATTGATTTCTGCGGCATCGACGCACTTGCACGACGGATATTTTGTGATTGCATTGTTTCTGATGAACGGCCGTAATACATTTTCCCCATTGCAACTCACCCTCAAGTTCAAATCAATAGCCAATTCAACAGACGCCAGACGGATGCATATTTCGCAACAATGGAAAAGGGTGTAGCATTGTGCATAGAAATAAAATTTCTTCGCACAAATCTAGCCATTGAATTGGCTATTGGGTTAAACTTGACGGTGAGTTGCAATCCGGAAAAAGGCCCAGAGTTTCAATTTCAATTTCAATTTAATTTTATTTGCTTATTGTTTTCGCAAATATGTCAAACAAGTTATTTACAAAGAAACATGAATTCCAGCATACGTTCATGAAGAGATCATTATACAACACATACGCTCAAAACAGAAAAAATACTCATAGACGGCAAGAGGCAGCAAGAGGACGAACACGATTACAATCAAGAAAACGGAAGAGAACAAACCAATTATTAAGATATCTAAGAGTATGTGACACGAGATGATAGGTCTGAAAATTGCTTCACTGGCCAAATTGAAGTCAATTTTTACAATTTATTTTTATTATTTTACTTTTAATTTTGAGCAAATATGTTAAGCAGGGGAGAGTCTCTGGGAAGATTGTTCCAGTCGATAAGGGTTCGTGGAAAAAAAGAAAATTGAAATGCACGTGCCTTGATCAACGGAATCTGGAATTGCAAGTTATGAAGCGCACGTACTAGCAACTGGAATAGGCAAGCATTGGAATATCCTCATGTCTTTCTTAAAATTTTTTAGAGATTGCAAGTAGCAGCACGCATATGTTGAATGCAAGGGAAAATTTGATCGAATGAAAGGTGAACAAGAGGTCAGGAGAAGGAGAAGTACTAGTCAAGGGCAAGCGTCCAATGGATAAAATTAAGTACGGTTTGAGGGGAATATGAGGAAGTAAAGCAAGGATGAAGAAAGTATTTGAGAAGAGGAGAGGAGGGAGAAGAGGGAACAGCTGGGATGATGATAGGACGGAGGAGGAAGGAAAGAAGTGAAGAATTTAGGGAGTGATAAGAAGGAACTGTTGAACCGCACCCTTGCAAGAAATTTATGAGTGAAATGGGGGAATCTCTCAACGCACTTTTCGTTGGAAACTTTTGGTTAGCATGGCCAGTCTTTTGTCCTTCCTACGTTGGTGAAGTTGGTCAAGGCCCAAATCAGTCAGCATTTGAGAGACACTGGCTGTTCTCTGATAGTTGTTGACTATGAACCTTGCGGCACAGCGTTGAACACGTTCAAGAGCATCAGCATGGACACCAAAATGGGTCCCATACAACTGAGCATATTCAAGTAGTGGAGGACTGTGGCTTTATAGGCGAGGAGTTTAGTTGAACTGTCTGCGTGTGAGAGATTACGTTTTAGAAACCCCAATGAAGACCTTGCCTTACCGACTGCCATATTTATATGATCACTCCAGTCCAAGTTTTCATGCAATTTTACTCCAAGGTATTTCACCGAAGACTCTGCTGGAACAATCTCTGTGTTTATTTGGTATTGGGTGTGAGGAAAAGCCTGGACTTGGAACCGAGGATGGAATTTGACAAATGCGCATTTAGATACATTCACATTCATGTGCACCACTGATGGATCTTGTTCAAATTAGCCTGAAGTTCATGAATATCATTTTCTGAGTAGATGGCCTTGTAAACAACAATATCATCTGCATATAATCGAATGTCACAATCAATTAGCTCGAATAGGTCGTTAATATATAAGGTAAAAAGCAGAGGACCCAATGCGCTACCCTGAGGTACTCCAGATTCAAAGTGTACATGGGCCTTTGAAGGAGCATGATCTACCATTACTTTGGCCTTTCGATGTGCCAGGTATGATTCAATAAGCCTGAGAACAGACCCTGGAAAAGATAGCCTTTTAAGTTTGATGAGGAGAAGTGCATGATCTACACTGTCAAACGCTTTGGCCAGGTCAATAAATACGGCATGTGTATCCGTTTTCCTTTCAAAATGGCTAGCGATATCAAAGACAAGTTCAATAAGTTGAGTTTCACATGATTTTCTTTTGCGAAAACCATGCTGCCGGGGGTTGATGATCCCATTGACTTCAACGTACTCACATATAAGATTGTGCAGGATCTTTTCAAAAACTTTCGGAGCCACAGATATAATAGAAATAGGCCTGTAGTTATTGGGGTCAGTAGGAGTACCCTTTTTCGGAACTGGACAAACGTTAATTTCTTTCCAATGTGATGGAAACTGGCCAGAGTTAAATATTTTCAGGAAAAGGATTTCGAAAAAAATGCACAATTCGGAATTCAAATTTTTGACAAGAAGAACGGGTATTTTGTCTGAACCAGGGCCTTTTTTGTTGCATAAAGATGTTATAACACGCGAAATTTCATGACTGCTAAAAAGGAATGAGATATTCTCAGGGAGAAAGCAGGAGAAGTCAATAACATTTTCTGCAGAGTTTAACTTGGAAGTTTTGAGAGCGGATGTGAATGTTTTCAAAATTTATGATACCATTGTTCAGTTCAGGATACTGTCATTTTGTGGATACTGTATGAATAATTGAGAATCTCGCACTCCTTGAACAGCAAAGCCCCTGATTTTTAAATTTCAAACATCAATGGAATGCAAAACCAATGCAAAGCTTGAACTCAGAATCTCGATTTCCTGAAAAAGTATCTTAATTTTTTCGGATCTTTATATGTTATTGCAGTGATATTTGGTACACTCTAAACACGAAGTCCAGTTTGGAACACTATATTTTAACATGGGCTTCGATAGGAAGTGTTCTTTTAGGAATACTTGGTCTGTTATTGGAACACACTGAGTATTCCATTGGAACACTCAGTGTGTTCCAATGGAACACTTAAGGTGTTCCAATGGAACACTAAAGGTGTTCCATATCGCTCATGTGTTCCAAATCTGTGACAGGAATGTCACAGATTTGAACACCCAGGGTGTTCCATAAATGTTCCTAAAAGAACACCTCCTATCTAAGCCCATGTTAAACATAGTGTTCCAACCTGAACTTCGTGTTTAGAGTGTAGGTACCTGCCTATAAGCTGTGAAAAGAATTCACGTTTCCACATTTTTCAAGCAAAATTGAGATGCATATACCTAAGCATCTAATTTTATGACAAAATAAGAAACGAAACAAATAAATATAATGAAAAAATAAAACAATGTCAAAGAGATACCTATAAACATGAGATTACAAAGTATCTGGAAAAATAAACAAATAAATTAATTAATTTCTTTTTGGGAAAAAGAAATAAAGAAAAATAGTTGCGTGAAATAAACAAAATCAGCCCTGACGACAAAATCCATAATCTTTAGTAAATAAATAACTAAATCAAACAAAATCTATTTAAATCAAACAAAAATAAATGATGACATAAATGGACCGTGGAGCAATAAATAAAATTTATCAAGTAAAGTAACAAATAAATTAAATGTGAAATAAAGTACCTAAATGATGTACCTAAAGGAGCAAATGAAGGAACAAAGTAAGGAAGTGAAAATGACTAAAATCAATTCATTGAGTGAATAAAATTATCAAGCCAATAATTGATAAAAAAACACAAATTAAAAAAAACAAAAATAAACCAAGGCGAGCACAAATTGGTCAACTCTATAGTTTTCAGCTCGTAAAATTTTCGGTTTCCTGATCTGGTTTGTTGAAAAAAAAATGAACAGATTTTTTTTCGTCGACGGTGGTAATTTTTACAGATTTCACAACAGATACGCCAGATCACGATTTTCCGTTCAATCACTCATGGAAATTATGTTCCCCATGCATCAAGCTCAAGCACCAATTCAAGCAGAATTCAAGTTGGATCCGTTTACTTCAAAATGGGTATTTGCTGAGATGCCTCAATGCATGCATCAACCGCATACATCGTCCATCACATATTATGTGGCAGTATAAAGACGGATCTACGTGTATCTGGAGGTGGGTTCGCGGAGCCCATCAAATTAAAGCAAACAGCAGGTTTATGAGATTGATCTCTAAAGAATCCGCTGTGGTCAATATTCTCAGCGACAGGTGCAGGGTGATGGAAAAATCTTGTCGAAATTGCAAACTATTGAAGAGTAAGGTTGAAGATTGATGAACATAAAATTAAAATGACGGATCACAGAAACACAGATGGGGCTTTTGAGATCTTTTGCAAATGCCTCTCCAGGCCACTGGAGAGGCATTACCTCTGTGAAAACCTCCAGGTATATCACAGATGCATCCAGTGATACCTATACCTATCTAGGCATATCACTGGAGAGGTTCCTATCCAGTGCTATATGCCTCCAGTGATTTATAAAATTATTGATTTGTGTCGTCTGAGTGGAAAAGCGGACTTTTAGACTTGTTTTTTAGGATAATGTGAATGCTTTGTTTGTGAGACTTGTTTTGTGTGATGGGAGATGTGAGACTTGTTTTTTAGGATAATGTGAATTTCCAGCCTAAACCCTCTGAACATTTGGGTCCTGCGGGTGTATTTATCGACAGGGACTCAAGCGAATGGAATTCAATTTGTTGATGATCAGTAATTCTGATGTGAACGATATTAGCAATGAAGATAAAGAAGGCAAAGAAGCTTTTCATTTAAAAAGGCCTGGACAATGAATATTGCTAATTTTCAATGATGGAATGCAATGGTTCATCCTAAAAAAGAACTGTTTGAAAAATGTTTCAACGTAAACGAATAAAATATCGAATGAAAAATCCAGTGGCCAAGGAACATATCCTAATTTCATCCTTAGATATTGGTCCTGGAAAAATCCTCCAAATAAAATGGCTTTCTTAACGAGGTGGATCGAAAATGTGCCCAGTAAAGCAGCATTTTCGACAGATTGCAACATATCTCATCCGAAATGCAGAGAGAAATTGATCGCCACAAAAAAATATACTTCCGCGTGATAAAAGGTCGAAATGGGGTCGTTTTTCAAGATGAGCAGTCATTTCAAATGTCGAAAATGTTTCGATGGAATTGCAGGAATCATTAAGAAGAGGATGTGGATATTCTTAGATTATCAAAATTAAATGTTTATTGGCAGTGCGGTTAAAAAACAAAAGAAGGTTAAAACAAAGTCACAAAAATAAAACTCACAGTGAATAAAACTCGCAGAATGAGTTTTATTTTTGAGACGTTGTTTTTTACCTTCTTTTGTTTTTATTTTTGACCTTCTTGACGTGGTCATATCGCCTGCTCATTCCATGACCGAAATCAAAGACAAAACTTACAGAACCAATTGTATTCCTCATGTTATTAAAAGCAAAGTTTCGTTCGCTACACCCTGTCAGTCACCTGTCGTGATTCCATCACGGATCCATCAAAAACCTGCCAAAGCCACGTGAAAACAGCCCCCCGAAATAATTGGTCCCCAATTTTCACATTCGATCTTCAGCTGGGTTGGGCAAAGCACAAGTCGACTTCATTTGAAAATTGCTCGCAAGATATTGATGCCCAGCCGCGGCCACAACCACAGACTCACTTGTGCGCTGAAACACTCACGTGTGCACGTTCTCTGCAATATATCGATAAATACCTTCTTCAATAAGTACCTACACCCGCAATGCTACGAATATATCTCAAGACCTCCAGAAAACCAAATCAATTATCGCTAATTCCGTTCATCAACTGAACTCGCTGAATAAGACGCCACAGGGATTGAGGAACCTGTATGGCATATAAGTAAATGGACCATTTATTCAAATTGCGAGACCTCACCTCGACGTGTATTGATATGTTGTTGTAAGGAGCCCAGCGGAAAATCTCCGGACACTGAGTACCTGAATGCACAACTAACCACTCGGACCTTCGCACAGAATTGGAAGCAGAGGTGATTTTTCGGTAAAAAGTTAAAGAGTTTTGTTGTGAGCTATGCAGGGTTTGCTATGCTGAACGGTCATTCCTTGACAGGAGTGACCATTCCGTTTTTGAACATTTTTCTGCGTTTTCGAATGCCGTTTTTTTCTCTCGTAAATTTGCAGATGACAGCCTGGCTCAGAATGACTTCTTTTTGTCAACGCATTCTTAACCTTTTGACTGTGTAGTTAATTTTGGAAAAATTTTATAATTTCAGTTCGGTTAGCATTTGTGGCATGTTCCTTGAATTTCAGCACTTTCCAATCTTGTAATTTTGAAATTTCAGTCTTTATTTTGTTGACTGAAACAAAAATTTTAAGCTTTGCACCACGTGCTGAAACGATTTGGCTAAAGGAAGTTTAAGGGTGCAAAAACTTTGGTGGCTTGTATAGTAGCCAGTAACAGACAAAGGGAACGCCCTTTCAGTCATGGACTTTAACCAATAAGGTTGGGGAATGCACACATGCTTGCTGGTACCACATATAGGTATACATCCATGCCTTATTTTTGAAATCCAGCTGCAACAAATGAGACAAGAATATACATGATAGGGTGCCCAAGAGGTCATCTTTTAACCGAAAGTGTACAGATATCTACAAGAGCAAATCCATGAGATAATTTCTCCAGAATTTCAGCAGTTTATTTGAGCTCATTTTTTCCTCTTCAGTTTTCGAAAGCTGCCAGAAAGAACATCGGAAAATGTTGGCCGTTGATTTTACCCAAATTCATGCAGTCTCGCATCCAAGTAAAAAACCCTTTTGAAACTCAAGCTCTTTTTGGTCTCAAATAAGAAGCTTGTCATCTGCATAGAAAGTTTGTCAAATGGTCCACTTGGTGAATGACCTATACCTATCTGAACCTGTTTTCCGGCATAAGCATCAATTTGGTGAACATTGTCTTCACCACATTTGATTCAAATGATAATTCTATTTTCTGTGACTGATTCTATTTTTCTCCGACGCCGTTTTTCTTGGTATCCCCGGAAATTCAATTCATCGGCGGCGATCAATGTTTTGACGTTTTTTACCGTATTTTATCACCGATATACGCAGTGGCGTAGCTAGGAATCGCGGGGCCCCTCCGCGAACTACTTATGCGGGGCCCCTAAAATTCCAGTGAAATTCTGTGAATAGCAAATGATACTGCCCATGCATGGAGTACCTCTGGGGAAGAGCCGGAATTGCACTCTTCCTTTCCTGCACCAAATCCAAAGAACAATGAACGCAGTTCGCTTCAAAGTGAAATGATGACTAATTTGATGTTTTGGGGATTCAATTTCAATTCTTTTATTCTTCGGAGTTGCCTCCTATTGAATATATCATACCATTTACAAACATGGTTATGCAATTATGCAATTGACAGGTATAAGAATACAAGACAAGCAATTGCAACAAAGTATCCATAGACACAAAGATTTTCCACAAGTTAATAGGCCCATAATGGAAAAAAGAAGCAGCAAGTTTTAGTGACAAGCAGGGACAAGTTGCCCTTTGAACGAATTAACATGACGCGTTGGGAATTGCATGTTTGCAGCAAGACATGATAACATTTGGAAATCTGCCGCAGTCTCAGATAGTCCCACAGATAGATACCTTGCATTTCGTTCATGTGGCCAAGGCTTGTTTGCTTGCGAAATGCTTGTTCCCATGACCCGCATGCCACGAAAAATAGAAAGGTCAAGTAGCACAAGGATGAATCCCATTGGTCGATACTTGAGAGGAACTCATAAGGAAGTCATCGCGGTGGCCAATTTACATCTTGCTGAAAATGATTGAGATAAAAGTTCTTTTTGTGAATGTGTAGCATAGATAAGATAACATCACTCATATGATGTCACTCAGCGATGCCCAGAGCCATTCCAGAGGAGATGCAATGAATGACGGGGCATCGTATTCCAGAATAGGCCTCTAATACAGGTCGCCAATGTATAAGGAAACGAGCAAATAAAATTGAATTTAGTGCTGACGGTTATTATGTACATCAATTCAAGCAATTAGACTGTGCAATATTCCATATAATTACGTACATACAAGGTGCATTCGGATAGTTGTCATATTTTTTCTTTAGCTTGAATTCTGTTGAGCATGAAATCAATCATTCAAAATCAGTTAGTTTGTCATTCATTGTTAGTTTGAGACCAAGCTCGGAGCATAGTTAAGACCAGGGACAAAATATACCCACGTTATGCGGAAAGATATGCAGAAACAAAATATTTATTTTTGTTTCTGCATATTTTTGACATATCCCTAGATCAAGCTGCTAAAAATCCCTGGACGCAAGTGGCAAATGCAGTTGCATGGGATCATTTTCTATAGCGAATAATAATTGGTCAACAAGAGAACAAGAACAGTCTCATTCCACTCAATGATGGTGGCCTGATGCACATTGCAATTCACCACATGTGGAAACTGATTTTCCTTGCTGGCAAGAATTTGATCATCACTCTCTTGAAGGATCCTCACATTTCTACAGAGTGCAAAAGATTGTCTCAAAAAGAAAGGTTACAATGAGGAAGGAAAGGTCACAATGCGGATACCAATGCTGGCAAAGAGAGATTTTGCAATTACACAGAACACCACCTTCTTGCTGCAAATACATGGAGCTATCCAATGCACTCCAAAGATTTATAACAAGACAACCAATAGTACAAAACAACGATACAAGAGAAATTGCACACATATAGGTACGTTTATGAAATTGCGGAGGACCAAACCAAGCGAAACTAAGTGACCGTGGGCACGTTTAGATTTTCAAGGCGCCTTTGCAGGATGGGGATACTTAGCGGCAAGCCAAAAATTCCTGCCGGCAATGAGTTCCACTCCGTGATGGTCCTGCCAAGGAATGAGTACTTGCCAAAATCCTTTTTGAAAGCCCAAGGTCGAAGTTTATAGTCATGATCACGATGAGAGTAAAAGGTCGGCAAGTCAAGAAGCTCTAACATCGGACCCCACCCGCCGACCTTCCCGAGGACCTGAAACAGACAGGTGAGTCGGGCTATTTGCCTTCTTTTTGCAAGCGAATGCCAGCCCAGTGTACTTATCATCTTACTCACACTGCTCCTTTGTCTATAATCGCCCCGCACAAAACGAGCTCTGCTCGCTGAACCTTTTCAAGAGAGGAAATGTGAATTCCGATCCACGGATCCCAGGCTGGGGCAGCGTACTCCAGAATAGGTCTCACTAGGCCAAAATAGGCAAGTTCACGAATTTTTGGCGGACACTTCCTGTAATTTCTTTTTGCGAAGTACAAGGCTCTGTTGGCCCTCAATGCGATCATGTTCAAGTGAGGAGCCCAGTCCAGCTTGCTGGAAAACTTGACACCGAGGTAAATAATTTCCCTTGACACTGAGAGAACCCTTCCGCCAAGTTTGTATTGCGGATTAAAGTGAGCTCGTTTCGTGGAAAAACGGATAAAACAGCATTTATCAAGATTCAATGCCATGGCAGACTGATCACACCATGCTTCAATGATAGCCAGGTCATCCTGCAAGATTTCACACCTGCCCTGATGTGGCACTTCAGAATAGATGATACAGTCGTCAGCGAAAAGCCGGATGGATGAGCGTACACATTGGGCAAGTTCGTCAATGTAGATAATAAACAGAAGGGGCCCCAAAATGCTGCCCTGAGGTACGCCCTTGGTAATTGGAAGGGCTGCAGATAAATTCCCATCAACACGGACTGTCTGTGACCTGCCAGACAAGTATCCAGTTATCCATCTAATCGTAATGAGGTCAAGCCCCAGGAGTTCCAGTTTCCTAATCAGCAACTCGTGGCTAATCACATCAAACGCTTTGGCAAAGTCAATCGAAATTGCATCGACCTGCGAGCCACGGTCAACGGCGCTAGCCAAATCTTGAGCAAAGGCTGTGAGCTGGGTGGTGCAGGAATGCTCAGGGCGAAAACCGTGCTGCGCTGGTGACAGTAAATTGTTTACTTTAAGAAAACCTCTGATGTGGGTGGCCACGATGAACTCAAGGATTTTGGAGCAAGTGTTCAACAAGCTAATTGGCCTATAATTTGAAGGGTTCGTGCGGCTACCCTTCTTAAAGATGGGAACAACTACCGATCGCTTCCAACAGCTAGGCACATCCCCTTCCAAAATGCAAGCATTGAATAATATTATAAGAAACTTGGATACAACATTCGGAAGCAGTTTCAACAATTTAATACCTACCGGTCCGGGACCCTCACTCTTTTTCGTTTTCATTCGAATGATTCTGTTTATAATAGATGTTTCAGTGATCAAGGGCCCGTCATCCGGATTAAGACATGGTCCTATTGGAAGTTTCGGGATAGCACTACCACTAAAGACTTTGGCAAACGTGGTATTTAGAATGTTTGCCTTGGAAACAGGATCATCAGCTTCCGTATTCTCAGCACAAGAGGTGATGAGGGCTGGAATCCCAGACCCGGCGCCCCGCCGAGATTTGTTATATCTCCAAAATTCCCCACGCTCATCACCCGCAACGGAGAATGAGGAAAGATAAGTCTCGATTGTCTCTTCTTCCCGTTTTTGCAGAAGGAAAATGATTTGGTTTGGCAGTTCACGTGTTCCTCACAACGAGGTCGCTGATGACGTTTGCCTTGTTTTTCCTTTTCTTGATTTTTTGAGCCTCACAATCATTTTCTCTGTTTTGGTGCCGTTTTTTGACGCCCGTGCGGGGCCCTTTCGGCTGCGGGGCCCACCAGCGCTGCGAGCCCTGCGGTCCCAGTCGCTACGCCACTGGATATACGTGAGATGTAATGTACCATGTGTGCCTCAAGAAAGTGAACCTGACAAAAAATGAAGCCAGTGAGAAAATTGCCCATCATCGTACTCGTATTTTTAAATTCTCCGAAAAAAATGTACCAAAACGTTGGAATGGATACCAAAATGGAATCAGCTGAAAAGGCACCCTTACAGAATCAGGAAAATTTAAATCATGGTTTTGCCAATCCCACCATTTCTATAATCTACGGATCCTTCAGATTATAAGTGCCAAAAGTTGCACCCCCAACAGTATGGTTGAAAATGATTCCGACTCTTCTCGGGAAAAATAAGGACATCCAGGTTCATTCCGATAGACAAAGCAACACGAATGAAGCCGTTAAAACAGTCGTTTTTCTGTCGCGTGTTTGAGGAGAAGTTTAAGCACCATTTGAAACAATGTCTGAAAACTTTTTGGGAAAAACAGTTGAAAAATAAAGAAGTTTCGAATTTGATAAAAAATAGGACAAAAAAATTGCACGATTTTCTGAAAACGGAAAAAAACTCCTGGAAAAGGTCAATCTTTTGTTTCAGGGCAAGGTTATTGCTCAATTGGTAAATAGCAGCTCAAATGAAATCAATTTTAGTGCTTAATTATTATACGAGCATTTCTGCCCAATATGGGAAGATGTTATTGCGGAAGCTCAGAATCGATTTCCCAAGAAAAGAAATATAAATACACCCCGCTATTCATATTCTCTATAACGGCGGAGAGATCATGACGGGGGTAACGCTAACTCCGAGCTGCGAGGTAAATTTTTGCCATCTGCTCCAATGGAAAAAATTTACCTCGCAGCTCGGAGTTAGCGTTACCCCCGTCATGATCTCTCCGCTGTAAGTGAACAAGATCCATTGCCATCTTTTCAAAATTTAAAAAATAAAGAGTGCGATTGCAATTAGCATTTCCACGCCGTTAAGAATGCCGAATGTGTAATTATTGTACCTATATCTTCAATCGAGTTGGTTCCGAAAAATGTAAAAGTTCGCATCTTTCCCACCACAAACCCATTTTCAGAACGCCCGCCTTGCATTAAATTTGCATAAAACTTTTTTTTTTCACTCAAAATCCCAAATTGAGAGGTCCATAAATAAACGCATTAGAGTATGCACACAGAGTCATATCGACTTTCTCAAACTTAATGGTTCGCGCTGCGCTACATTTGTCTTCGAATTCGACCTGATCTATTCCCATTGAGTATAGTTTGATTAGTCCGGCCTTTTCTCGTCATTAAGGCCCGATGTGAGTGTGTGCGCTGATTAATCATATCCCTTCAATTGCACGAATTAAACAAATCAAATTTCGGTCGGGTCGCATATGTTTTCCTTTAAGCCCCGATTGTGAACATAAGCATGCTGTAGGTATACCACTGCCCATATCAGATGCATTTGAACGCAAAATAAATACCAAAAGCCTACGGACAATTCAGGTGCCATCTCTAGTGTCTAGAAAGCCTGATCCTGTTTCACGCATTTCACGATTACCACGATGTGTTCTGCTGAACTTGGCCCAATTTGGAATCAATCCCCCAAAGAAAATAACAAACCTATACGACAACAGATCCAAAAAAGCACAAGGGGAGTCGGAAAACAAATGCGGATTCTGCCAATGAAATCCAATGAATAGGTTGAGGAGGGTAAATTAATAAAATCAATAAATAAAAGAAATCGATAAAATTAATTAACAAAATAAATGCCGTGAATAAATTTTTTGAACCCTGCGGACGGTTTAAAAATGTTTATTCTCCGTGTTCCTGTCCGCATTCGATAGGAGGAAACTCCAAAGAATAAAATGATGTGATTGATTGATTGACGTGCAGAACATAAAGACAGGCAGAGAAGTAACCCACGATGCAGAAAATAAAATTAACAAATTCTTTTATTGATTTCTTTTATTTATTGTATTTTCATAAATTTGACCTCCGATGCCAACATTAAACGCATAGCAACAGGACGGAGAAAAAAGTCTGTTCCGCCCCTGGCGTTTCCCAATATTGAGCATCGATAGAAATTGCGAGGTGTTGAATCACTGCTCTTGCATCTGCCTCCAAATGCATCTGTCCTTGGAGATTGGAGCAGCAAAAGGGTCAAATACCATGATGCAGAACAACATGCAAATTTATCTTTTTTAAAGATTTTAATTGCAGAAACAAAATTTAAACATACCCCTGCCTCAAATACATAGGTACTGACACAACAATAATTGCGCAAGTAGAAAACATTTAAACTTTCCTTGTGTCGGTCGACCATAAAATGGAAGCTATTTTTTTCAGAAGAACAAAGCGCAGAAAAAGGTTTGATTCCCTTTGATTGTGCAGGCAGCACAGCACGCTTTCAGATTTCCCTGAGTAAATGAAAAGCCAAAAGAAATTATTGAGTTCATTTTCTAAAAAAAAAAAAAACAGGAAAAAAATGATAACCCTTCAGACGCCATCGCAAGGAATGCTCGGAATATTATCTGGAATGATTGTAACTTCAATATGGCAAAGAATCGCATGTACCTTTAGGAGTCCTTTGAGCCTTTTTTATTGGGAACCACTGTACAACCTCCATCGCAGAGGGAACCGGAGGGCAAATTCCGTTATCTTACTAACTGCAGTCAAGTCAACACGGTTGTCTGACATTTGCACTACATTTTGTTCGACATTATAACCATTCTGTCCAAATGGTGTCGCGTCTCAATTACGCTTTCCTCTAATTAAAAAATATCGACTGCAATGCGTCAAAACTCACCCAAAATTTTCACGCAAATGCATCGGCGTTTGGTCGCATCATTGAATACGGGCGCTATAATTTCAGCCTTTCGCATTCCTGAATTTCACACGGGACAGGAAAGGTCCCTCGTACACACGTCAAAGCTGTAATTGGACAAGGTTCGCTTTGAGACCGTTGAACACTTGCGCATTAAACCACAAAATTTGTACTTTTGTGCCCATCGCTATACTCTGTGTCGGATTTCCTGCGCCAAGAAAGATTTTCACATGAGATTGCGATCGATGAAATTCGTCACATATCATTTTATAAAATGGTGCAACAGAAATTGTGAGTAGGTATATTTATTTTTGGGTTCTATACAAAGACTCTTGACAACACCCTGACAAATTCAGATACATCACAGTTTGCGGAAATTTCGGCTGTTTGGGGAATTCCGGCTGTTTGGGGAATTTCGGCTGTTTGGGGAATTCCGGCTGTTTGGGGAATTTCGGCTGTTTGGGGAATTTCGGCTGTTTGGAGAATTTCGGTTGTTTGGGGTTGCGCTTCTTTAATTTGTGTTCAGACAGACATGACAGCGCAAATGGTTTGACATATCAGGAAGGATGGTCACAACAAAAGATTTCAGACAATTGGCAAATGGGTTGTGAATAGAATAATTTTGACAAACGGATAGTTCATGAACGGTCCACTGTATGTCGCAGGAAAGTGGCTGGCGAACGATGCTGGAGACCTCAGAGCCCAAAGACCCATAATTTAAGTTCACACTGAATACTGACTTTATTTGCATATGGTCCCATTTTGAATTCGGTGGTTTTGAGTTGAACGACATTTCAACTGAAGGGAGGTCAATTTTCGGGGGAAGACCGATCTTGTAGGTACAAGGTGGGCCTGACAAAATTTCACCAGCCTTCAAAATTTCACAACAATTTACCGACCAGCCTTGAACTTCTCAGGTGCTACGTTGGCCGATATTATTCATAGCAGAAACTTGCATTTCTTCCCATTTAAAATAACATCAAACCACATACCTATGGATTGTTGGTTGATGACCAAAAGAAGAAGAGAGCGCCTGTTGGCAGGTGCTCCAGCGTTTGCCTTTTGTGGTGATGATATTTTAGGATTACACCATTTGTGGTTGGGTATCACAAAATATGGGTTCATCAGTTACCAGTAGGTATACTTCGAGCAGTGGCCTGGATCCTCACTAAGGAACCCGTCCACGAGCCTTGTTACCATATGTGGTATCTGATTTGACCGAAACGTTTACCCGAACTCGCCAGACACACGACAACCGTATAATTCGTCCAAAAAATTAGTTTGAGTTCTCCCACTATTGGGTTCGTGAGCAATACCTTGTCCCGTACATTTCCACGTTTGATTGCATGCATGGGACCAAACAAGCAATCTCCCTGGCATTTTCTTTTTTTAGGGATGAATTGTGACCTAAAGCAAACCATGCATACGGACAACCTGTGGTGTTGGAAATCTTAACCAAAACGCGGCATGCAATTGAATATGACCTTCAATAATTCATAAAGCCTCTGAATAAAACCACAAAAACCCGTGTTATTCATATTTTAGGCGATATCGACTGGAAAACCGGAAAATAGGTTTCAATTTGAAACCGATTTCTCGAAGTTCATTGAACGTATTGATTAAATCCATACAGTGAACACCAGAACACAAATTAGCCATAAAATCAATGAGGGAATGAAAGAAAACAGAAAAATAAAACTGGGGAAATTGATACCTGCGGCATATCGGCAAAGCATCCTAATATTCCCGCAGTCGTGAAGCATGTTTATCTGCATTAAGAAATGCAAATGGAGAGATAAGAGGCAAGAGATTTTAGGCAGAATTTTGCAAATAAAAAATGTGTTTTTTGCACCCTGTGAATGATGCGCGCTTTTCGCAAGCGGTGCGATATTTGCTGACGCCACTCAAAACTCGGAGGAAAACCCCTTTGCAGATCAAAAGCTGCAATTTGCTCACGCGCGTGTGATGTGTATTGTATACGAAATATTTTTTGCAGGCGCATTTGCATTTTGGCCGAAAGAACAGAAAACACTGGGACGAGAAAATAAAATCGAAAATTATTTCGCTAGCTCCTGCCATGATTGAGAATTGTTGTGCAGCAAAGGCAGATCTTGCGGAGAGATTTCAATGAGTTTTTTTTCTTGAATAGCTTGAAAACGTTTGCAGTTTTTGATAAAAAATCTGGTATTTGTTTACTTCCAACCACGGTATGCTTAAACAGAAATATTTTCCAATGGTGGGTGAATTTCGAACTCTCTCAAAATGTATGCAACATTTACTGCAAAACAGTTGAAAGCACAAAAAACTACAAAGCACAGCCAAACTTGATATGATGCAGAGTAAACGCAGAGATTTTCGAATTCCGCTAAAATTAAATTCCGCGCATAAATTTGTAGCAAAATCTTTCTTCTGGTGAAAAAATGGTGAAATAAAAAGAAAAAAAATTTATGGATATCTCGATGAGTCAGAACAAAGTTATTGAAACTGATTTCAACAGAGTTGTTGAAATTTAAAATTTTACTTTCAACGCTTTTGTTGGTATACGTTATAACCATACAATTATAGGTCGACAAAAAGCAAGAGAAAAAAAACGTTCGGTGTTAGCAGTTAAATGGAAAAACACACATGTTCGTCTTCATAATCCTAGGAGTAAACTACCTACAGGGTGTGGCAAAAGACGACTGCACAAGTCCGAAGAAAAACATGTTGAAACGTGCAAAGCGAACACCCAATGAGGATATTCGTACAACGACAGATCAATGACCACTAAAAAGACCATTGACAACTATAGCAGTAAGCAGCATGCAATAGTTACAAGAAGCAAAGGAATAGAGTATGTGGACATGATTGGAAGATTGTTCTCCAAAAATCTTATGGAAATATTGGCAAATGGCCTCTGGATTCAGAAAGCTCCCGAGAAGACGTTGATATCATGATGATTTGCCCCTAACGTGAAAATTTCTTCGTGATCCTGGCTTCCTTCGAAGGGCTTTGGTTTGGGAATTGAAGACGCAGGAGTTTCAATTTGCACAAGGCAATGGCGAATCCAGATTCGAGGCTTAAAAACATCATTGTGCAACGAGTAGGCACATTTGTGGCTTACAATAATTCTAAACCGGGGAAGGAGTCGTGATGCTAAAAGCTTTGGTCGAAATCAAGTGGATTTTGTGGACATGCTGGTTTTCCACAATGATGAATACTCAAAAAGTGCCATGACAAACTCAGCTTGGTCAGCTCACGTTGCACACACTGCGGCACTGGTGTCTGAAAAGAACCAAAATTGTGATTCATAGAGTACAGGAGCGATATTCGGGGCAAATTAATGATCCTGTGAAGATATCCTGGAAAAATGTGGGTTAATCGAAGAACTCTCAGTACAGCACTCATAACTTAAAAAAAAGCGATCTGATGAAATGAAAGAGGAAACAAAAATGGAATTGAAGTGCGAAACCGTATCAATCATTCGCATCAATGGATGCAATCATGATATGAGTAGAGTATGTTAGGGGTTGACTGATTTACCAAAGGATCTGTGGTCGCACAGTTACTGAGGTACCTATATATGCAGAAGTAGACCAACCCAAAACGATAATCATGGAGCACTCCAAGTACTTGACGGTGATGGTATAACCCCAGGTTATCAGGTTTCAAGTCAGAAAAGTACTTGGAACGAGAGGACAGTTGAGGATGGCTTTTTTCGTTGGAATTCTTGAATAATCTTGTGAGTATTGATTAGTGATTAAGTAAGATGTGTGTGCTATTTGTTAGTGAAAAGGTTGAGAGAGAGAGGAGAGTGTTGTGTGAAGCCAGAAAGAGGTTAGTGTATAGGTAGTGCATCTCTCCTGAGAAGTCTGTCTTACCGGCGCTTGACCTTGTCTTCGACCTCGGTTTACTGGACTGGAGTGACTTTGCAGCTGAAAAAACTGCCGAATGAAAACTATACCCCGAGGAAGAGAGATCTGCATGGGGGTTGAATGAAGGGTGATTTGAGGGGTAGTGGTAGCCATAAAGCGAGGAAGGGTGGTTGTGGTGGTTTTGGTGCGCGTTGGATGAGGAGTGGGCTGCGTTTGAGGAACTTAGGTGGCTCATGTGAACGCTTGCTGTGGGAGGAGGAGGGTTGTGAGTGGATGCTGTACAGGGTGGCGAAGAGGAAGAGTGCATAGAGCCATTTGACGACACCGAGGACGAACTAAACGCTGAACTACCTTCTCTTTGCTTGTTCCCTGAGCAGGCTGAAAAGGTCATTCCAAGTCCTAGCATCGGCTTCACTTCTGAGAGCATGCTCTCCGACATGTGACCAGAGGTTCCCGCGAGGCCGTTCAGGCTCCCGGAGTCTGCGGAGGACACGGCGGACGCGAGGGCCACTGCGGCCGCGTGCACCGAAAAGTCCGAGCCTGGTCCTCCTTGCGCCGCACTGGTGTTAACACTGTCGGGCGTGTTGTCCTTTGGCGGCGTTGGCGGGAAGGTAAATAGGTGGGGACTAGAATGAGATATCGACGTTGGCAGTGAGTTGGAGCCGTGACTCCCCAACGATGGAGACGAATGGGGGTGGTGAGATTTCGTCGAACCGAAGGGCGAACACCACGCTGATCCGTGGGTCACCATGGGTTTGGCGTCGGAGATCCAGGAGTGCAATGGGGCGTGGAAATGAGGTCGACACATCTGACTACTTCGAGCTGAAATTAGAAAACAAATTGAAAAGAAAATGTTAAGTAAATAGATGAAAACAATTCGTGTATTGTTCCACTAAACATTTTTGACCAGAGGAATCTTCCTACAATTGGCGATTTTTCCAATTTTCGGCCTCAAACTTTGTATTCGAACACCATTCACTCTCAATCATTGACAAACATGAAATGCATGATGTTGTCGCTCCTAAGAACAAAATAGATGTGATGCATGCGGGTGCCCGCAAAACAGGGCGATGGAAGAACGCGCGGAGCATGCTTTGGGATGAGTCATTGTGTCATTGAGTCATCATGTTGGATTAATATATAGTGCCTTTGGCAACTTCGGTTTCTTTTGGTAGACATTTTCCAGACCTCTTTCTAGAAAGTGGTCCTTTAAGTTCACTGTAATAGGATAAGGAAACAAATAGGATAATTTATTTTATTTATTATTTATTCATTTAGGCAAAGACAGTAACAAGGGATTGGTTACTGTTTGAGGCATGCGACAAGGCAGAAAAGTCATATTAACAAAATCAACTAGTGTAAATGTTAAAAACGATAAAAAATTATGAGCGAGATAAAAACGTTGTCAACCAATGTGTATAAAAAATGGCGCACAGGACATGGTACTGACAAAATATTCAGAACAATCAAATTCGAAACAGGAGGATTGGTGCGACAGATATAGGAGAGCTTTAGCGTAGTCATCATGCAGTCGTAACTCCAACCCTCTCAGTTGCAGCAAGAATGATAGGGGATCCACGAGGCAGGCTATTCCAGCTCGATATGACCAGGGGAAAATGAATTTTAAAAAGCATTACGCCTGGCGAAGAGGTAATAAAATAGATATAATAGATAATAATTAGATAATAGTCCAGAGATAATAAAATAGGATAATGAAATAAAATTAATAATTTTGTTTCCCTACCCCATACATGTTTTTTGTTGCATGATTTAGATCGATGTAATATTTCTCTCCCGCTAAATGTCAACACTTTTCGTCGTCGTTTAGAAACGTACTTTCAAAGACCTGATTTAGAATCCCTCACTTTTGTGTAATTGTAACATTGTCGAATGTTTTGGCTTCGCCATTTTGTGCACCAGTAATATTTGTCATCGTTTGTCGTCCTTTTGTTTGTCCTTTCTGTTTATCCTTGTACATATTTGATCGGGGGAAACTCCGCAAATAAAATGAATTTGAATTGAATTGAATATTTCCAACCGTGCACTTCGTATCAATCATGCAAATGGTCACTTTTTTGGATCACCTCATGTTTTCTTCCTGTTCAATGAAATTTTGGCATTCCCAAGTGCAAAAATAATTACGATTTCATAAGGAATTAAGTGTGGAATTTTTTTATTGAAAATATCCAAGCGCCTGTCAGCATTACAAGAGCCTGGTTTATATTCCTATGGCTCTTGTGGAGTAAGGTTTTCTCATCATGTGCATGGCATAAGCAACGTGCAGCTTAGCGTTTTGAGCGCAGTGACTGTTCTGAGCACCAACCAAGGATGATTCGGCATTATAATCATATTGGAAATGGTCTTTATTAAAAAATGCAATCTCTAAATTATGCATCGATTTCTTGCTCTTTCACACGTTTAATGACAATCAGCATATTTTTGCTTCTCGTTCGCAGGGCGGCCGGGCCCCGAAATCATTGGCGTCTGAGTGCGCGCAGGGGCATCGCCCCCAAGTTTGAAAGAAAAAATATCTTTGCTTCCAGTTCCCCAATGATGATTTTTTTTTTGTAATTTTCGAGCATGTATAGTGGTGGCTGAATTAATGTACTCACACACGAAAAAAATTACGACTGTTCAGATTTTAGTAAAAAAAATTAATGCTGCAAAAATTAAAGATATCTTTAACAAGCGAGGCCTAACTCTGACAGCTCAAAAAAGTTTGGTTAAATCTGACGCTTTAATTTCTGCCGACTGCATTACAAAAATAAAGAAAAACGTTTCGGAGGAAACAGTTAAATGGGAAAACATATGGATGGAACATTAATTCTGCCGCTACTATACCACCCTGGCGTGCAGGCGGGTTCAGACGCCCCTGGAAGAAAGGGTCCAATCTTCCGGAGTTCCTCGATGATAAATGTGGGATAAAGGCAGGGCCAGTTCGGTGCTTTTGACCTCCCGTTGTGACCTCGTATGAGGTTCAGGAAATCCATATAAGCCAGGACAGGAGGTGTAAGAGGCTTCGTGTTGTTCCCGCATGGTGTTCTTGATTGAAGTTTGACGCTTCGCAAACTCATGCTTGGTCGGCAAGGAGGAACCGTTGCGACGTTTCAGGGTGTACCAACAGGGTGATTGCTGCATTTCCATAAAGTATAACAGTATTTGTGCGTACCTCTCTACGAGAGCCTAACTTTATTGCCCGTTTTCACAGAAAGGTGCGCAATTCACAACAGTACCATTACACTTATTCTAATATCCGGCTATGGTAAAATTACAGTTCTCGAAGGGCTTGCTATATGATTCCATGGACTTTCTCTTGTAACCTCTAAGTAACCCTAACGGATTTAAGCAGTCGCTCATATTGCAGCGAAAAAAAAGGCACACAACTTTCAACATGAACCTGATTTTGTTTTTTGTTTTTTTTTTCTTTTTTGAAGTGCACAAGATTGCTATAATCGATCAAAAATTGAATGTGCTGCTGTACGTCTCTGATATTCAGGATGGTGGACAGCAGCAAGATCGTTGCGAGGCGAGAGCAAATTCCTCACAACTAAGGGGATGATAGATAGGGATAACCCTGTAAGGCGCATGTGACGAAAGCAAATAAGGAATAAACTTAACCATTCCACCTATATATAGATAAAGCGGCATTGCTGCAGGGTGGCAGCGGTGACTGATAAGTAGATACCTGTATAAGTTGGTACTCCACCCAATTCGGTCAGCACAATTTTGATTAACATTTTCAAGAGGGAGAGAGAGAAACCGAGAGAGAGAGAGAGAGGAGGGAGAAACCGAGAGAGAAAGAGAGAGAGAGAGAGGAGAGAGAGAAAAAGAAAGAGAAAGATATAAAGAGAGAGAGTGAGAGAGAGGAGAGAGAGTGGGGGAGAGGGAGAGAGAGGGGGAGGTATGTATAGCGATAACAGCGCCATTGCAACAATGCGAGGAATGGACAGAAAACTGCAAACCCGTTGATTTGTCCATATTGAGGCAGCCATGCGAGGTGAGGCACGAGGTAGGTAGGTACCTACCAAGTATTCTAAATTACAACTAGTTGAACTTGAATCTGGTATACTTGAACTAGATACAACTAGATTACAACTATAGTTGCAATCTAGTTCAAGTCTTCTAGTTGTAGCTAGGTACCTCCAAAATAGGATGTACCCACATGAGGATAACCTTACTCGTCAATAAGAGTAACCTTCCTCATCATGGAATATCACAGGCTACAAAGAGATGAGACGGGAAAACAGGTGATTTGTCGACATCTGAATAAAATTAGATGAATTGTCCAGTGCTTCAGCTGCCTTAGCAAGGACTAATCAATACAGTCAGTTCCTTTTGACCTGATAAGATAGAAGAAAAACAGAGATCAAAACACAAAAAAGCCCAGAGTTGAATTAAAAGTTTGGCTGTGGTGTAGTTTGGCTGGTTTCAAATTATTCGGACATATGCTATGCACACGGAAACGCTTGACGCTGCACCTCAGTTAGAGACTTCCTGGTGGGTTTAGAGCCAGACCTTATAATCCTGGAGATTTCCAGCCAGCCTATTTGCTTTTGCCTGCGCCCTGGCATGCACGCATTCAAGGATATAGGGAATAGCCAAGCGGCAGGTTCCACTGCCGAAGCTCGGTCCCCATTGCTTCACAAAGGGAACCAATTCCGGCCACCTCAAAGGACAATAGGAAGACGGCAGAATTATCGACCGGCCTAAATTTAACACGGCAGTTTCAAGAGGTAAGCGATATGGATCTGGCGAGGAAGGAAATAGCGCACTTGCGCAGGGAAAGAGAGTGAGTAGGAGAAATAGGAGAAAGGAAAACTCACTAAAATTGTCACACGCATTGTGCCTTTGCAGTTGCAAGGAGCGAAAGGCATATCAAGCCAAGCCATGAACCGAAACACAAATCGTTATTTCATATTGTCGTGGACCATTGTTTGCTTATGCAAATTCGGGGGCGGGTGCCATTTTAGTAAACGACAAAACTTTCTTCTATCTGTGCGAATTTATTTGAAATCGAATCCTTGCCTGTTTAGCAAAGAACGCTGCGTTCCTTGTTGTTTTGTTCTTTGCACAAGCGCAACGTTATTTTGTTTTTTTGCACAAGAGCTACGATGTTTTGCGTCGCATGGTTCCACTAATTGCAAATGACGCCTGAGTTAATAATGATTCTAAATTCTAAATTCTGAGTTAATAATGAAATAACTGTACGGAAAACCTTGATATGGAGTGCATTTTGAGAGACGCTCATAGCATTTTTTAGGAATCGCAGCATTTAAAATGTGGAATCCTAACGCTTATCGATCAGGCTCAAAACTGACCTAAAATACTCGAACAGGTACCAGAAAAAGCAAAGCAGACCAATGCTATGTAGGATGAAGCAAAAACAAGTACCTTTTAATGCTTAAAAGCACAGAATCACAGGACTGTATTAAAAAAAACACTAAGATTATATTCCCCGGAACACTGCTAAATTTTCCCCTGACCTTCCATCAAGCACAAGCAGCGAAATGCATAAAGGGGAATGCGAAAAACTTTTGGACTGAATGATTTGAGCGAAACCGTTATCATGCTGTTATATCCGTTTTTCCACGAAACGTACTGACTTTGATCCACAATACCATCTTGGTGGGAGGGTTCTCTCCGTATCAAGTGAGATTGCTTACCTTGGTGTTAAGTTTTCCAGCAAGCTGGACTGGGCATCTCACTTAAACATGATCGCGATGAGGGCCAACAGAGCATTGTACTTTGTGAAAAGAAATTATAGGAAGTGCCCTTCCCGAACTCGCGAACTTGCTTATTTTGGCTTAGTACGGCCTATTTTAGAATACGCCGCTCCAGCCTGGGACCCATGGATTGGTTTTCACAGTTTGTCTCTCGAAAAGGTTCAGCGCAAGGCTGCGCGCTTTGTGCAGGGCGATTACAGGCAAAAGAGCAGTGTAAGTAAAATGATAGAACGTCTGGGATGGGATTCCCTTGCAGAAAGAAGGCGGATTGCCCGCCTCACCAGCCTGTTCCAGGTCCTTGGAAATGTCGGCGGGTGGGGTCAGATGTTAGGGCTTCTTGATTTACCAACTTTCTACTCCCACCGTGATCATGACTACAAACTTAAACCTTGGGCTTTCAAGAAAGATATTGGCAAGTTCTCCTTCTTGGGCAGAACCATTACGGAATGGAACTCATTACCATCAGAGATTTTTTCCTTACCGCTGAGCATTCCCATCCTGCAAAGGCGCCTTGAGAGTCTAATTAGTCCCGATGTCAATTTACTATCCCTGCAGTAGCTTCACAAATTTGTGCTATAAATTGTGTAATAATTGTAATATGTCTTTTCTCTTGCATTCTTCAATGATTTCATATCCTTGTCCTTATTGCTTGGGTTGTATTTGTAAACATTCCATTCAATGGAAAGGACACATTTGTCTCTCGATATGGCTCAACTTCAATGCAGAGGAATCCGTTTTTATGGAGTAATGTGGGTGTGTAAACCTGAGCAGTGCCAGTGAGTGACAAGCACTCTATGTGCATGTGTCAAAAGAACACTCGTCTCGAGTCTCACCTTGTGCAACAAAGTTGCCCTCCGCAACAGTTTCTCCTCAGGTTTTTTCGATATATGCTGGCGGACGGACTTTTCATACATTGATATCCATCCCCGACCTTTTCCTCACATTCCAGTCAGTTGTTGTGCATTCGTTTTCAACTGCATGCAAAAAATTTTTTTTTTTTTTTGCAAATTTCTTGTGCTCTCCAAATCAGAAGTTCGGGTTGAAGCGCCGTTTATGGCGAATGGGCATGGATGGGAGGTGTTCTTTTGGGAGCGTTTTGGGAGTGCCCGGTGAGTTCTTGGAACACGCCGAATGTTCCATTTCCTGTCACGGGTTTGGGGACGCGTGAGAGACTTGAAACGCTGGAGGTGTTCCAGGTCGCGCAGCATAATGTGTTACAACTTTTTGACGGGAAGTGGAGTATCATGTGTGTTCCGGGACGAGACTTGGTGTATTTTGCAGGAATGAATGGAATACTTTATGGCGGGGTTTCTTCCTTATTGCCTCCCTTATTGCCTGGCTAAACACGCCGCCGGCCTCCCACTGGGCCAACGGCGCTCATGCCATTTTTGGACATTATGACCAATGGGCAACGGTGTGCTCAAGCCAAATTCGGCTTGTCTGTAACTCCTGACATTTTTCCACAGGTGCCAAAATTTGTTCATTGTTTTTCAAATTTTTCAAATCCATTCATTGTTCATGCATATACGTGCATTCATTTATGCATTCATATGTTCGTTTTATAATTGTATTAAGTTTTTCGTGGTTTTAATTGTATTAATTTTCCCCTTTGCTTTTGTGCATAATTCTTATTGATGTAAATGTGTGTACTATATTCAATAGGAGGCAACTCCCACGAATAAAGAATTGAATTGAATTGAATACAATGATTACAAATCATTACGGAAGACACGATGTTCGTCTGGAACGAAACAGTTAGTCCATTTCACGACAAACTGAGCGTTCTGAGAAAGAATTTTAATCCAGCTTGCTATAGCTTTAGCTGCGGCTTTCACGCGGTTCTCAGGAACACACCCAAAGCATTATCGGTAAATTAAAACAATCTTCACACCAAGCATTCTTCTTTCAGTTTTGAGGGGCAGGAAAAGCAGGGTCGGAAAAATTAGGTACCGCGAGGTACCACTTAGACAGAATACATTTCGCGTCAACGTTTAAGTATACCCATGCATGACCATCATACACATAAACAGAAGAAAGAGTTGAGGAGTTCCAATCCCTTTTAGGAGAGCGCAGTTTCAGAAGTGCGCTGCAAGGAACAAGCCGTGAAAGACCTTGCCAGGAAATTTAGTGAGCAATTTCCACAGTTTTCTCATCATTCAATTGGCAGGCGATAAAACTCGAAAGAGATGACTTTGTTTTCATATGCCTGCCCAAAACACAAATAACTTGAATAAATCACACTGGCAAAGGCTCGGCACTGACAGCGTTTGCAATCTGAAGCAGTCATCCGCTATGGCAAAATGAAAAAAAAAACTCAATAAAGATTCTTATTTTAAATTGTTGAATCTTTGGACAGATACAAAATTGTTATATCTTATGATCAAAAATTGTGAAAATATTCAAACAAAAACTGCAGAAAATTGCAAATGTTTCAACAGCAACAAAGATAAAGTGTGATGCATCAACAAAATGTATCCATTTCAACAGGGCTTGATGCCATTTCACGCCTTACACGAGAGTCATAAAGTTTGGCGGCGATGTTGCTACTGATTCTAAATGGCACCTGTGTTAATAAATGAACTCCCACGTAAGAAGAAACTTGGTAATACTTGCACATAAAAACGGATATTCCATCAACGGTTCCAGAGGCACGTTTACCAGATTAGAAAATGTGTTGCCATTGTCATATTCGGAGCTCATCAAAAGTCCTCGAACAGAAAAAGCGATATTTTTAAAGGATTGGTTATTTCCAGGGGCCATCTAATTTCTACAGGGCAACTTCACGCCTCACACGAGTGTCATGATGTTTTGCGTCGCATGCTCTCATTGATTCTAAATGGCGCCTGAGTTAATAATGAACGATGTTCGAAGACTTTTGATAGTATTCTGTTGTTGTAAAAAATGCCAAGATGTGTGGGAGTCCAGCTGTAAAATCGTATTGCGCGTATTTTTCAGAGTGTATGATTTAAAGAGCAGCTGTAATAGGTAGATATGCGAATCTTTTGCACTGTGCTTCAAACGCAGTTCAACCTTTGTACAAATCGCAGTCCCGTTTTTAACCGTTCAAAAAATTTTTGTTTCATGAGCTGTTAATTCTCATGAATTGGCAAATAAATTGTATGTTGTCAAGCCGGAATATTATCACACAATCTTAACTTTGACCACAGGCACACATGTTATGTGGAACACGTAGGGACGAACATTCGCGGGGGAGCAGGGGTTTGAAAATAGTCAAAAGCGTAACATATTTTGGCAAGTCGCAAAAGTCAACTGGATGTCACACTTTGTGAACAAACAAAAGAACGGAGCCGCGTATTCATGATATCATTAATCTGTGTCGTGATAAACGGTAATAACACCTCATTTTATTTACGTTTCTTCGTGTAATTGCTCGTCTTTCTTCCTCGGGCGAATCTGATAAGGTCTAAAGGACACAGGACTTGTCTTCTTTCGCAGGGAGTGCCATATTTTTGCAGTGGTTGACCATCGATTTTGCTAATTTTTTGCATTTTTATAAATGGGCGTTCATTCGCCAAAGGGGGTCTGGAGTTTTTGCGACATTTGTGTTCTTTCCCATTCCAGGAAGTTATGACTGAGCAACAGTGCTCCAAAAGAAATGGAACAAAAGGGAAAAATAAAATTTGGATGCAACCGAAAATTAAATCCCACAGCAACATTTCGCCCATGCTTCCGGGTGCAATTTGAAATGGTCGCGTTTGGGTTCCCGTTTTGCGCGTATGAAAAAGTGAAAAAAAAGCTAATCTACCCAAACCAACCTGTTAACTTGCAAACCTACCCTAACCAAACCTAACCTGCCTAACCTAACCTTTTTTTCCATTTTTTAGCGTTTTTCCCCGTTTTTGGATTGGGCCTAACGCAGTTAGATAAAAGGGCCCAAACCGTACTCATTTCTTAAAAAGCTTCCCGGGTGCATGTTGACATTGGAGATTGACATTTTGCCTTTCCTTTTTTCCTAATTAAAGCTAACCAAACCCGACCTTACCCCTTTTACCCCTTCACTGCCGATTGCTTGCTGCCAACCTGCTGATTGGCACTTCGCCTGCTGATTGGCATATTTCACTGCTTGTTCCTTGTTGTGCACCTCTTGCTTATTGTCACCCTGCTTTTTGATATCCACCCAGATGATTATTGATTACGTTGCGTCGCAAAATCGACAGCGTTCGGGAGCAACCGCATCATCAGGTAATGACAGTCGAAACCCACAGTCCCAAGCAACATTGAGAATTATTGGAGCCATGCTTGCAGCAATCTAAATCCGAAAACACCGCCTGAGAACTTCGTGTTCCATATTACATATACATAGACATTCAAAATACGCGGGCCATGAAATTTTTGTCAACTTTTGAAGCAGGGGCCATGTTATTCCCCATCTAGTAAGCGCGTTAAATGCATTCCTTTATGTAATTGTTTTGCGGCCATGCGAAATGGGGAATTACTGGCCCCGTGCTTCAAAAGTTGAAAAAATCCCTATGGCCCGCTATTCAAAGGCCTTACTTAATTTATCTCTTCATTCAACTTGAAAGCTCGGTTTAATGACATTGGGAACCTGGCTGCATTTCCCAGCTTGGGGTCCGCATTGGAATTCCATTTTGATCGTCAAAAAGGAGGTTCAATAATTGCCAGGATGGAAATTACTTTTGGTTTTGCTAAAAGGGAAAAATCTCCATTCCAAAATAAAGGCCAAAGGAAAACCAAACATCAAACGGGTAAATGAAAGCAAATTCAACAAGGAATGATGCCCATTTATTTTGAAATTTCTCGAAAATAAAAAACGTCCCAGAAAATAAAATTGAATTTCTCTCCGCGAATGGAAATTTGGAATCAAATGTTTGAATGTGTAACAGATTAATTGTCGAAA
>JASGXE010009877.1:0-47543 GCA_030068105.1 Sinentomon sp. SZTP_YWyxl
TTTCAGAACACTGTTTCTCATGTTTCTATTGACCCACACTTGCACCATTCACCTCCCAGCTTTGTCTTTCCTGCTCCGATTTCAGGTATTGAATCGAACACCTTCTTCATTTCTCGCATAGGCATCCAGAATCTTTTATCTAAATTATCTGCCCGGAAAGCTGCAGGCAGCGATCTCATACCGCCAAATTTTCTTAAGTCTCTTTCGTTTGAACTTTCATTCTTTTTTGAATTAATTATTAAGAGAATTTACGTTGATCGTGAACTCCCAGACGATTGGAAAGTGGCTAATATTATCCCAATACCAAAAAAGGGCAATCGGAGGAACCAGAACTTTATCGTCCAATTTCGCTTCTATCTACAAGCAGCAAAATTTTTGAAAAGATCCTTTTTTCGCACCTCTCCGACCATTTAATGTCCAACAGTATTTTGCACCCAAACCAGCATGGGTTTAGAAAGGGGTTTTCCTGTGTTACCCAGTTAATTGAGTTTACATTTGAAATAGGTAGCACCCTCGAATCAAAGGAAAGCGTGCATGCAATATTCATTGATTTTAAAAAAGCCTTTGATTTAATTCCTCACAATTTACTATTGCATAAGCTTTCCTTGTTGAAATTTCCTGCGCCATTGATTTCCCTGGTTCAGCACTTTCTGTCCAGGCGTTTTTTCCGCGTTTCTGTGGAGGGTGAATTCTCATCCAGGCGACCTGTCACTTGTGGCGTTCCACAAGGAAGTGTATTGGGTCCTCTTTTATTCATTACGTACATAAACGATCTCCCCATGGTGTTTAATTGCAAGTCCAGACTGTTTGCTGATGACTTGGTCATTTACGGCCCTCCCCAAGTTTCGTTGTTGCAGTCTAACCTTGATGCACTTCACTTGTGGGCAACTACCTGGGGTTTGGAAATTAACACTGCAAAATGTAATTGGATGTTGTTTCACAGGCAAAGTAACTCAGCCCCCCTGTGCTCTTATTCTATTGGCGGTCAGACTGTAGCCAAAGTCTCTGAATTTAAATATCTGGGTGTCTATCTCTCAGACGATCTCTCTTGGAATGCCCATATCAATTATGTATTGTCCAAAGCAAAAAAAGTCATGGGTATGTTAATACGAAACATCAGGCCTGCTCAGACAACAGCAAAGCTTAAAGCATATTGCACCCTTGTATTACCAATTTTGGAATACGCATGTGAGGTTTGGGACCCATTTCTTTGCTCTCATATCAGCATGCTTGAGAGGCTTCAGCGAAGTGCTGCGAGATTCATTTGTGCTGATTACAGACGGACTTCATCAGTCTCTGAAATGATTTCGCACCTAGGTCTCGAACCTCTTTCCCGAAGACGTGCAAACAGGCGCCTAAAGTTTCTCCAGTCAATAATTAAGGGCACCATTTGTACCTCGCTTCCGCCTACTTTCTCAAAAAGGGTTATTCGTCGCCGCACTGACAATGGCCACTTTATTGAATACCCCATCTTGAAATTTAATAAGCACTTCAACAGTTTTTTCCCCCGAACAGTACGCGAGTGGAATGCCCTTCCTTCCTCGGACCCGCTTTTCGAATGCTTGGCATAGTTTTTCCCATTGTTATCTCTTCAATTTGGTTGCAGCCCAGACCTCCTCCTCGAATTGTTGCCATGTTTGTTTTTATTTCGTCTCATTTTATTGTTTGACATTTTTGACGTTCAACTTCATTGTTGAGATTTGAATAATAAATAAATAAATAAAAATAAAAAAAGAATCCTGCATTTTCGAACTGATTTTCGCAAGTTGCTTCAAGCTACAACAATTATTTTCATCGCATTGAGTCAGCACTTCCCGTTTGATCCATATCCCGGCCGCGTATTTTATTAATCTATACGAATCGGGAGATGTCCCGATTTTTCTCGTCAACAAAAAAGCAAACAAAAGCCAGTTTAACCCAACCTAGCCTGCCTAACCTAACCTAACCGAACCTAACCTACCATAACCCAACCTTACCTATTTTCTTTATTCCGAGTGTTTTTTCTCACTTTCTGTGGGTCGGATGGGGTTGGATGGAAAAGTGCCAAATCCGTATAGAAAATAAAATACGCATCCGGCAATGATGGCTTTGTCATACATGTATATGCAATCCCATTTTGCTGCTATACAATCCATACGCATCAAGTTGATATACACTTTTCAACAAACGTTGTCCAACAACATCTCATAATGGACATTTACGGATGCTGTTCTGCTGGAAAGGCTGCCTTATTATGAGTCATGGCAAATCTCTGAGTCGCCCCCGTGGGACAAAAATTTCAAAATTTTATATCGCTCAGTTCAGACGAGAGTCAACAAAGTGCTTAACATTTCCATGAGTGCAGGTGGAACATTGCATAGACAAGCCAAGTGCACCTTTGAAACTTACTTCTCGAGATTCGATAACAACAACAAATTGTTAGTTCAATGGAGTGCAGTCCCTTCCCAGCATATAAGTACTCTACTCCGCTGTTAAACTCTGGAAACACAAGCAAGTTCCCAATAAAACACCGCACGTTATGCATTTCGCGTTCTATTCCCCAATTCGATTTTACGAGCACTTGGCCTTTTCATCGGTTATTCCATCTTATTTAGACATAGACCATGGGTTATTCATTCCATAATTGCCCCGCTATATACATTGCGAAGAATTGCAACAATTGGATTTTTGATCGAATTTGGAAAAGTATGCGGAATGGAAGTGAACGTTTTATTCTACTTTTTTATCCATATCCGTGTTGGCCAAAGTATGCAAAAATATTATGCAGCGACTAAAACTGATCAGGGAACTTCAGACTGGGATCGGATACGATCGGATCAAATCGAATAGAGTTGGAGCTGGAGTTGCAATTGGATCGGATCGAACAGCAAAGAGTCGGCAATCCGGGGCTTCATTTGATGCCGTGAAAGTTCAAAGAGAGTGCAGAGAGCCTCAACTCAATTTGTTGTTGTTGAGTCATGCGATTATTGAGCATCCCTGCATGTTCGGTAAATGTATACGGGACATTACCTGCAACAAATTCCATACCGCCATAGATTCAAAATGCTATTTTTGGGTCGCGCAGAGAGATGAAAACTCAATTTGTTGTTGTTGAGTCATGCGATTATTGAGCATCCCTGCATGTTCGGTAAATGTATACGGGACATTACCTGCAACAAATTCCATACCGCCATAGATTCAAAATGCTATTTTTGGGTCGCGCAGAGAGATGAAAACTCAATTTGTTGTTGTTGAGTCATGCGATTATTGAGCATCCCTGCATGTTCGGTAAATGTATACGGGACATTACCTGCAACAAATTCCATACCGCCATAGATTCAAAATGCTATTTTTGGGTCGCGCAGAGAGATGAAAACTCAATTTGTTGTTGTTGAGTCATGCGATTATTGAGCATCCCTGCATGTTCGGTAAATGTATACGGGACATTACCTGCAACAAATTCCATACCGCCATAGATTCAAAATGCTATTTTTGGGTCGCGCAGAGAGATGAAAACTCAATTTGTTGTTGTTGAGTCATGCGATTATTGAGCATCCCTGCATGTTCGGTAAATGTATACGGGACATTACCTGCAACAAATTCCATACCGCCATAGATTCAAAATGCTATTTTTGGGTCGCGCAGAGAGATGAAAACTCAATTTGTTGTTGTTGAGTCATGCGATTATTGAGCATCCCTGCATGTTCGGTAAATGTATACGGGACATTACCTGCAACAAATTCCATACCGCCATAGATTCAAAATCCTATTTTTGGGTCGCGCAGAGAGATGAAAACTCCGAAAATCCATCAGAGTTCTAAATTCTAGCAGTAAAACAAATAGAAATTTCTAATGCAGCTCTCACCGGATAAATTCATCACGATTCGTTAAGCACGACTTTACAAAGGGTGAACCAATTAAATAGCTTGCCTCTTTTCTTTTTAGCAGAACTAACCAAAATACTCGCATATATGGCAATGTTGAATCCAGTTACTGAATGCCTGCAAAGCAAAACAAGAACACCGAAAAACAATGTAACCCCGTTGTCGACTACCAGGAATGAAAGGAAACGGACAAGTTAATCCGTGCGCATGCATTATAGCACAGAGGTTGTTGAGGGCATTGCCGTTTGTCGAGGGCAACAAACCATATGCATAGAAATGAATGCGTTTTGAAAACAGGGACGGGGCAATTTTTGAAACTCTTAACTGTTCTAATTGGGGATTTGCTTGGAATTAACAGGTCCATACCCTTAAACAAAAGTTTCGCAGTAATCTCTTTCCGTTTCTTTGGTGTTAGAGTTTTGAGATGTGAGCGCCCTTAAGTTGTACTCGCATATGCAGTGTTAAACTAGAGAACCCATGGATTTAATCCTTTGGACAGAAAGAGATTAAAGTGAAGGACGCATAGCAACTAATGCGCAAAGGCGCTGAAAACAAAAATGAAAATTTTAAATTGTTTTCACGCACAAAACCAAAATCGCTTTTGAGAGCATAATAATGGCTCCACCATTTGTTGAAATGCAAAAAGCACAAGAAAAACCTGCAAAACACAATGATAGAACATAAAAAAGACAGCAACCAAAATGTGCGGCGAGAGCCAGGCAAGATAGATCACAAGGCAGAAACTTCTTAAAGGAGTTTCAGTATTCTTTTTTGGGACACCCTGTACAACTTAAGTGCACCAATTAAAGCGCAACTACAATCCATCAGGCACGCCGTTGCGATTTTCAAAAACGGGGTGAGAGAAAAACGCAACAGTATGGGAGAAGGGCATGGTTCCGCCTTTCGCCACTGCATCGATTTGTCGCTTCTCGGGGTATCGGGATATCGGTGTGGCGACAGGAGAGAGGGCCAACACGCCCTTATTTCAATCCCAACCGGCAACAGCGACAAGGCTGCGAATTGTGGCGAACGCGGAACTATACAGCCTCTCTCCTCTCTCTCCTGCAGGTGAGGATCCCTTTCCACCTCATTGTTGAAAATTAAAGCGGCATGCCTTGTATATGTCTATTGTGCCTTATGGTTACACCAATTGTTGACCAGCATAGATTGCCCTCTGCACCGATTTATGAAGCAACAAGGTACCGAATGAGATTGTGTAATTTTTGACTTCGTTGAGATTTAAAAAAAAAGATTTACAGAATAGAAATCAAAGTGTCTCTAGCTGTCAGGGCAATGGGCATAATACTTGTGTAAAGCCCGCATGTTGCCTCAAGTCAGGGCTGTTTTAAGGCTCAAGCTCATACCTGCTGTTTTAAACTTTTACGCTCTTTATCAAAAGTCTTCGAACATAGGAGATCATAATTAACTCAGGCGCTATTTAGAATCAATGGCAGCATGCGCCGCAAAACATCATCTCGTGTAAGGCGTGAAGTTGCACCAAGACTTGTTGAAATTAGATGGCCCCTGTAATAACAAGTTATTTAAAATATCGCTTATGTTCGAGGACTTTTGATAATCTCCGGATGTACTTATCATTCGGACATGATCACGCATGTGCTTTGAGGATGTTTCAATCCCGCCGCTCGCGTTCACGTCAAACAGGTTAAAAGAAAACGGAAACATTCGCTGCAACACCCTTTTGATCTTGATCTGAGAAAAATGCACAGTGTAGAATCAAAATTTAAGCAAAACATTTCCTCTTTCGATATTTACTTTAGCAGAGTTCACTTATTTATCCAATATCTGTCACTTCGAACGAAATTCCCAGCCATTATACTCGTAAGCAGCTCTTTTTAGGATATTTTCGAATGTTTCGCCCAGGAGCACACAGGAACTATTTTCGGCAAATATATATGCGAGGAATTGCGTATTTATGGCAAGGATGTTTTGCGAACTGTCACTGATATACAGGGCGTCCCGATAAATAACGGTGGACAGCATCACGAATGCTTATTGCTCATAAGCGTGTGACACGCTTATGAGCAATATGCATTCGTTTTTGCAATTTTTATATCCTTGGACACGCTGCGTGTCCAAGGATATAAAAATTCAACCCGTTTGTTGCAATCAAACTGGACACAAACGACCGTCTATACGATTAGCTGCTGGGTTAATTTTTTTTTATTCTTCTTCCCTTAAATATATTGAGCAAATTTCCACCATCGTTTAAGTCTTTGTAACAGATGCCTTAAGTCTTTCAAACTTCCGTTCCTTAACCTCTGTTGTGTATCCTTTTCACAAAACAAGATCTTAATTTTCCGACAGGACGCGCCACAATGCTGTTGCAAAAATATCGACAAATATGCGTCAAAAACCGTCAAAATTCATCGCCGTGGAAGCTGGCGACTTCATCAAAGAACAAAATTCTGCGGGAATCAAAAAGATCAACATTTAGGTAATGTATTATTTTTTTTTTTGTTTTCGGGACAGCTGAGAGAAGACCCTTCATCTTGAAAAAAATAAAATATTCGTCAAAATAACATGAATATATTGAGACATCAAAAACCATTTCAAAGGTAACATGAATATTATTTAGAAATATTCAATTATATTGATTTTACGTATCTATGCCTCCAGGCCAAGGAAGTAAAGTTGACAGAACCATACATGGTCTGTCAACCTTTCGCTCAGATAAACTTCGGAAAAATATAGCATCATTTTGGCATGCATGGAAACGGAGCTCATCAAAAGTCCTCGAACATAGGAGCTCGGTTTTAACTCAGGCGCCATTCAGAATACATGGCATCGCGCGCTGCAAAACATCATGACACTCGTGTAAGGTGTGAAGTTGCACCAAGGCCTGTTGAAATCAGATGGCCCCTGTATTAGCCTGGCCTTCAAACTATCGCCTATGTTCGAGGACTTTTGATAAGCTCCGTATACAGCTATTTTCCTTTGAAATTGTCCAGGAGGTGTCGGTAAATCGTGCGCATATTCCCTATTTATACCGGTAAAATAATTGCAAACTTTACTCACAACAGGCATACCGTGGAATAAGAGTGAGTTGTAAATCATATCAAATGCTCAAAAAACTGTACAATTTTAAGGCAAGTATATAGCTGTAAGTACAATATTCATTTCACGACTAGATTTATAGTTTTATTTTATTTTGTTTTGGTCTTTTTTAAAAACAACGGTCATGGAATGGGCCTAAAGACAAGAAAAATACATAGACACTCGTAAGCTGGCTCCAATATCATCCTTCATGCTCTATAGCCATACGTATGAAGCTACAATGAGAAAAACCAAAAGTTTAGCGCTGCGTATAAGGATATTTGGTGGCTGCCAGACACTGTACGTAAAGTACCAATGCTGCCGCTGATCACAAAATAACCAGCAGCTTTAGTTTGTTGCTGAATCGGCTGATTTACTTTGTCCTTGAACTGCAGAGATTGGCACAGTCGAAGGAAATCGGGTTTCATCCAAGCGTGCTTAAGAGCATTCTTGGTTATGTCAGCAATTGGACTGCTTGATCTAGGATTGGTATATACTGTGAAAGCTCTGAAGCATGCTCAAAGGAAATCAGAACTCCCACAATGGATGTGTGTGCGAATCAATGAGCTATACATATGTGCCAATGGAATGAGCTGTTTTGGCTGGTACACGTGCTGGTACACGTGCTGGTACACGTGCTGGTAAACGTGCTGGTACACGTGCTACTTAACCAACGTTAAATTGACCGTCCGACATGTCATCTATTTTTGTCAGATATGTCAAAAATCTGGCATAATATGAAAGAACACCATTCCTTCTTCTCCATGAGGCTTTTCTAATCTAGAGAATTTCATGAGGAAATCCATTATTGGACGAGGAAATTGAACTCGTCAAGCATGCATGATACCGGTCGTCTTGCTCAAACCAACCATGAAAGCGGACGTCAGACGTCCAGGACGTCAATGTGCTCTTAATGATGTGATCCCGTGATATCATCGTATTCGATGATGAAGAAATCATATTCACCGCAGAGATGCGTTGCTCCGGACAACACAAAAATTCATTTTTCCGCACGATTTTTTTTTTCTGTTTCACGTCAAAACCTGTAACTTTCTCAGACATCGTATTCTCGTTCTATGCAATCTCTGCTTTTCAAGGCCACCTGCATGTTGCGATGGTCATTGCGCCCACATTACGCCATTCAACAACCTTAATTGGACAGGTTACGACTACTCTTTTTCCACTTTTCAGCCATCCTACGCGTAAGGTGCATTGGTTGCATATGAATTTTGCAAGTGGTTTTGCACTTTTGCACTGCAGAATCTAGCTCAGTTTTGTCTTGCTCCTTGCGAGAAATCCAAAGAAAATTCAAAAGTCAGTTAGTTATTCCTTTTTGATTGATTGACAAGTGAAATTGGTTAAATTCAATCAGAGCGGAATTGTTGCAGCGGGGTTGCATTAGACACACCGAGGCCCAATAAAAAGGTACCATGCTTTTAGAGGTAAAGTTCCAATTTACTCCGCGTAAGTACTCAGCGTGTATCGCCGACATGTTTCGCCGAAGCTCGGGCCAAGTATTTCGTTTCAATTCAGGGCCTGTTTCGTCAGAAGTTGTAGCTGCTGCCACATATGAATCAGCTGGATCAGATGGTGGCTTTGTCTCAACCAACCTGCTGACAAGTTGAGCGTTGAAAACTCACGCTGCACACCTTGAGGCGCATGTGGGCGGTTTCACTTGGTCGCAGCGACAAAATCACCATGGCAACCAAAGTGAAGCGGATGAATTGAAGGTGGCGCGATGCGGCAAACTCGGCGAAAGATCACCATGGCTACAAATGATGAAGCTTAACCTCACACCCACCACCACAGAAACTAAACAGGCTGGCAGTGCTCATAAGTTTCGCAATGGAAAATGTCCGACTTTCAGGCAGACATGGATGGCTTTGGACATCGTGATCACGCCCGGCCTCTGCACAGAACAAAACGCACATGTCTTCATTTGTGGCACCTCTGTGCTTGCTGCAATCGAAATAACAAAGCATTACATTGGAAATGTCCACATCCATCATAAGGCCACCTGACACAACCAGTAAAACTACATACGACTTTTCTCCTGAAAGGTATGCAAATCTCAACGACGGTGGTTCCTTTTTTCTGGGCCACGGTGTATATTCAAATAGTTATAGGTGTTACAAAAATGTTAAGAGGGACGAAAAAACAAAAACGAAATATCTTCCAAGTGTTCAGGACCAACTCTGAACTCAGGCGCCATCCAATGGCAACATGCGCCGCAAAATTCGTGAAACTACGTGTGAAACGAAAACAAACCCTGCTGTGGACCCTGCTGTGGACCCTGCTTTTGTCAAAAATGGGTATTTTTGGAATGTCGCCCATATATTCGAAACGTTAAGGCGGATCAAAACAATAACATACCTGCATCATCAGACAGACATCAGCATATCGAAGTCAATGGAGAGGGATGTAAAGGTTGTAACCTCTAATCGATCACGGCGGCTATACACTCAACGTGCGACGCGACGTGAATGCCGTACACATTTTTTGTTTTTCCGCATGGCAAGACTACGAATCTATGGATTTGGGTGTTTTCTTTCTTCTTCCATTGCCATTATGAGCAGACAGCCATACGGCCGGTGGTTCGGCAGTACCCTTGTTGCACAGCTTGGGCTCGCAAGGAGACCAATGCCCCATAATCGTAGCCCAACTCCGCACTGCATTCATCTGAAACGGCTCTGATCAGTTTTACGGCGACCCGCAGGATTTATGCCAACCCGCAGGATTTCCCGAAGAGATCCATGCTCTGCAGAGCGAAGACGTGTGTCTTGTGATGTGTGGCTTCTCTGTAGTGTAACCTGCCCGGCCTCTGATGGACCTGCAGCTAGATGTTCTTTTACGTGCGCATGTGTGATGCTGCACAGGGGACCTCCTTCTTAAAGTCCCATCCGAAGGACTAACAGACTGACCACTAGTCTGTCTTTCCGACCTCATTCACCATGCCTCGCCGAAGGAGGATGCACACATATGTGCCATGGCAAATTTCATTCACCGTGCCTCGCCGAAGGAGGATGCACACACGATTTGTGCCACGGCAAATCTCGTGTCCCGGCTGGGATTCGAACCCGCAACCATCAGGTTACGAGTCCGACGCGCTAACCACTGCGCCACGAGGGTCGGACAAAGTTCTTTTCCACCAGTCTCTCTGAGAAACACGATTATTACATCACATTCATTTGTGAAAAAGTAAGTTGCAGTCTTCATTTTTTATCCAGAAAAGTGACACGGGATCTAGAACAGCCGAGCTCAACCTCCTGTTGCTCCTCTGCATTCTGGAGTATGCCTGTACTGCCTGGGACCCTTCTTCTCAGTATTATGTCACCAGAATCGAGATAATCAAAAGAAGAGCCGTATGTACTGGATCATTTTACCTCTATGAAAGGGTTTCTGTGCTGTTCAAGAAATTTTGGCTGGTTTCACAGTTGGCGCGGAGGTGAAATCGAAGAAAAAAGCTTCAGCTATATCGTTACTTGTTAACTTCCCTATACCATCGTGCTATACTCTTAGAGATCAAAGCAGGTCAGAACAGACAACTCCCTTCAACCTTTGTCCCTTTTCATTGGATTGTTTTGTGGACTCTTTTGTTACTCTAATTATTGACTTATCTGCATGTTGTTTTTAAGTTATCGTTTACTCGGAACCTTGTTCCACGTCGGCTGCATTCTAACCTTGCCGCGCAGTATTGTGATAGCAACTTTGTTATTTTTTCATTGCGTGGAGGTTGGTCAAGCTCACTGCGTCTGGAAGTTTGGGAGAAAGCTTGTATAGTCGGACGGAATGAGTAGTGACAGGACAGGAATTGAAGAGGAGGACACTTAAGTGGAAAGTGACGACGGGAGGAAGTGAGAGGAGAAGAAGTAACTGAGAAGCGATGCGTCGGGAAGGAAGGGAGCCGAAAGATATAGTCGTGATGAAAGATGTGGCAGCAGGAAGGACGTGATGAAAGACAAGGCAGGAGGGAGGACGGGAGGACGGGAGGAGAGATGAGGGGAAGATGGAAGGGTGGATCTGGAGAGAATGTGGAGGCAGACGATGTGGCGGAGAGTCATAGATGAGGGACGAATGGAAGGACGGAAGGGAGGATGGAAGGATGGAAGGATGGAAGGATGGAAGAATATACCTAAGGATGGAACTATGGAACGATGGAACGATGGAAGGATGGAAGGTTGAAACGATGCAGTGAAAAAAATGAATGGAAAATTCTATATAGAATTAAACAAAACTCAAAGAGGCCATTGACCGAACTTTGAAAATTTTTGAATCTCTGCTTGCGGATATTGCATTCAAAATTCATTTTTTGGCTGTTCTTTTGTATCTCATGCAATTTTTCCGCCGACACTTTTTTCTACTCATTGCCTGGTTTTGAAATGCCTCCTGACATGCTACAGCTCCCGTGCCACTTCCTACTTTATCACAAGCAAACCCCGCACTTTTCCAAGTCTTGCCAAGTTCATCATCACTGTCCTGTAAACTTACTTAGAAAGTTAATCCGTGTCATCACCCAGGAATTTGCAATAAATAGTGTAATTTACAATAATTGCAACTGCGGTCTCTTCTTAGTCTGCACAAACGAACGGAACTCAGAAATTCTCTCAATCGCTGCATGTTGACACTGCAGTGCTCTCTGAAACGTGACTGCGCAGTGATGTGGGCAGTCAAGAGATATTCCTTTCATATTTTTCTGTTTTCCGCGCCGAACGTGAAGCCTGCCCTGGCGGGGGGATTTTAGTAGTAGGTGACAGTGAAAGGATCAGGCAGTTCACCGCTGCCTGATTAACGGATGTAAGGATGCTAGGTAGGATATAAGGATGTGAGGATGCAAGGATGAAAGGAACGGAGGATGCAAGGATGCAAGGAACAGAGGATGGGAAGGACGGAAGAGGATGGAAAGATGGAAGAATAAAAAGAAGAAAAACACAGGAAATGCAGGGCGTTGGTATTTGGAGAAGTAGAAAGAAAATGGATGAGACACTGATGGAAAGAAATCGCATATGGTTGCGATGGTATAGGATTTGTTGGAAGAAGCGGAGGGACAGAGGAGTCGATAGAGAGTGGTGGGAGTTAGAGGGATCTACAAAGATAAACAGGACGCGAGACAAAAGTTTGTGACCGATCTGGGCACACTGAATGGGCCTCTTGTGAAATTAAACCTCATTTCGACTTAACTGCCATCTAGTCCGGTAGGCGGATTCAGGAGCATCTTCAGCCTGCAGATTATTCTCAAGCACCAACAAGTTCAAAGAATAATAATTCCGCAACGAAACACAAAATCTGATCTTGAAACTTATTGCACCAGAAGAACTTTCGAAGTACGAATAGCTGTCAGTTGCGGTCGACAACAGCGTTTGAAAACAGATCTTATTCATCATGACAACTAACTTGCATAAACACTTCAAATCCTCGCATACTCGCAGAAAATGTGTCAAAATGGGGTGTCTCAAAGATTCCTCAAACATAACCGGCAAAGTTATGGATTGCTGGATTGGGGAATTTACAAGCGTGGGATCGCGGGTTTTAAAACAATTGCATTCTGCCAGAAGCGCGACTCGGTTTCAGAAACCTCTGCGTAACCGTAATAGAGAAGATAAAGAAATGAAAAGATCGATTCTCGTTTGGTTGGTCCAGCGACTTTCAAACGCCCTGTATCGAATGACTCGCATGACTGGTCATAGCTGACGTCACCATGGCAACACGTATTCGCATCTGTTTGTTGGCTCTCGAAAATTATTGAAATCGCTAATAATTAGTTCGAATAAGTTTGTTTTCAAGTTGTTCTCTCTCAGCTGATGGAATGAAAATGTTCAAAGCAAAGCGTCTGCGGGTACGTTGACGGATACGAATACCAATAACAGGAAGAACTTTTGAAAGTTCCTGACGCAGTGCAGGAAATGTGCGTGTGATTCGAAATGTCAAAAGTTTTCTGTGTCTCACGCAAGAGGGTTGGACTGAGCAGTTATAGGCAATTCAGAGACGAAGCTATAGCACATTTTAGAGCCTCAAGAGGATCCAATCTCATAGATTGCAGCGACACAGAATCTCTGAATTGTTATGGATACGCGGGCGCAAAATCAAAAGACCCGGAACAAAACTTGGGCCTCCGAGACGATGATGGAACAGAAAAACTTAAATATAGAAACTGAAAAACCGTTCTGTCGTTGTTATTCTTGATTTTGAAGATCAATAGATCAAGCTTTCGATTTATGACAACAGACAAACGTACCTATTTTATAATGGGCATCATTGTGATCAAATTTTATGGAACACCTGCTATGTTGGGTAGTTGTTTCATGAAATTAGAGAAGTGTTTTCTGGTGTGAAGTTATGCATGCAGCTGCGGTTCCAATGCATAGTTAGATCAACTCGTCCTTTTTTGTCATCTCCGAAAAAATATTTGGCCAGGAAAAAAAGATATTTCTATTTTCGTCATTTTTCCAAATATTTTCTTTTTTGACCAAAATTCCGGCCACGGATGGGACAGCCGAATGCACGTTGAAATTGGGAATAGAAGAATGACCTTTGTATCATTCCTTGGCCCCAAATAATTGGTCAGGGACTTTTTCAGGGTGTTCCAGAAAAACGCCGACGAATTTTCAGGAGATATTCCTCACTGAAAAACAACTCAAAATATTAGAGTAAAAAATTGCTCCGACTTTCCATTTTGAATTTTTGGGCCCCACAAAGCCCCAAAAATGGCACCATTTCGGGGAACAGGAGCGAATTTTCAAATTCGACAGAGCGCAACCACAATTTCAGAATTGATATCTGATAATAGCGATTGGAACAAAAAATAAAGACGCACTCACCATTCTCCAACCGCCCATTTTGTTGTTTTTGACCCCAAAAACCATCAAAATTGGCCCATATAGGGGCGAATTTTCAAAAGAAACGTGGAGCAACCAAATGTTTAGGACTGATTCCTCATCACGATTGGGAAATAAAGATAAAGGCGCATGAAGTGCTCTCAGACACCCCCATTTTGGTTTGGTCCCCAAAATCCCACAAAATGCTGGGTCAATTCTTCCGAGAAAAGAGGGAATTTTTCGCCTTTTTCAATCAACCATTGACCCATTTTTGGGTGTTTAAAGGCCCATAAAACCAAAACGGTGTGCCGGAAGGAATTTTATGCATCCTTATCTTTTGTTCCAATCATGACAAGGAATCATAGTCCTGGAAATTCGGTTGCACAACGTTGATTTTGAAAATCCACCCCAATTCCCACGAAGGCCAATTTGGGGGTTTTGGGGGTCATAACACCAAAATGGGGGGTTAATGCATTCATTGCGCCTTTATTTTTTATTTATCAACCACTATATAAGGAATTATTTCTGGAAATTTGTCAACTCTCTGTCAATTTTGAAAATGCGCCCCTGTTTCCTGAAATGGGACCATTAGGGCGTTTGGGTATCCATAAAATCAAAATGGGGGGTCGCAGCAATTTTTCACTTTAATATTTTGATTTGTGCTGCCATGGAGGAATATCTCTTGAAATATTGTCGGCGTTTTTCTTGAACACATGGGGATTTCCATGTCGTCATTTTCTCCAATTTTTGGCCAAAATTTTTCTCAAAGATGGGAACGCCGGATACACATTGAAATTGAGAAATAATAAAAAAGCCCATTATTACCTTATCCGATTTCCAACTGCAATCCCCGCTCTTTACTGCGATGCTGTGAATTATTCACCCATGGACAATTCCATCAAAGAAAATTTTCCAACGAAAATGTCCACCAATGCCAAAACCAAAGGATCGTTTAAGATCAAAGGGTGCGTGGAGGATCATAATCGCATAATCAAAACATTTCTGCCAGCTTTGTGAGAATGAAACTCTGCCTGGACTGGACATAAGTTTGAAACATTGCATATGGGCTGGCGTTTCGCAAAGCACTTTGAGAATTGCTGAAATGCGCCATTTACTCGTAAGTGCGAGTTTCTATTGAGAAAAGTAGGACAACGGACCAATTCCTGATCCCTTTCCATTTTATGCTGCATTTTTTATCATTTTCTCAATTCCTTTCGAAACGAATGCTGTCCGAGGATAAGAAGACGCGTTACATTTTGATATAACAGACATTTATTTTGCAAGTGATCCAGAATCACGCAACATTATTCAGAATCACTGAGACAAAACATTTACTCACACAGTGGTTTGAATCGAAGTGGAGCGATGTTTGCACGTACTTGGTGCTAAAAAAAGTCCCGGACGGACGGACGGGGACTTAGAGAGTCCCTTCTACCACATGGACTATGGACTGTTCTGAAAGCGCACAGCAGGAATTACCGACGCGCTCTCCGTTTCCCATTTTTCAGTCTGACATTTCTCTGTTCCTCGCAGGTCGGGGATCAAAAAATTTCGATAGGAAAAGAGCGTTCTTAGAAGACGCTATACCTGTACGAAAAAGTTCCAAGAGAAACACTTCCATCGATTGATACCTATGCCTCTGCGTACAAAAACGGTGTTCCAAGGAACGTGTGTTTCAAACAGAAAGCTTTGCTTTTGAGTTTGCATATCTGCATGGTATGGACAGGACGAATGGGTATATGGATTTAGCAGAAATCATACTCGGATTGTGTTTTCCGGCTAAATTCAGGATATAACTTCTCGACGAAAATTCAGCAGTCGATCTCCACGTGTGTTGTGATGGGGAGCATGCAGAAAAACTTGCCATGTGTTGAAATGTGATGTTTTACTTTTCGGAGAAAAGAAGTCATTTGATGAGCAAGTATTACGAGCGTAAAGGTGCATGAACACGGGAGACAATCTGGGAGATTAGATTCAATTGGAACCGAAAAGGATTCGATGTGACAAGGCGATGATTGAAAAGGGAGGAAATAAGAGGGACAAACGTTCCAGGCAGGGACACACACACACACACACATGAAGTGGGACAGGAGAAGGGGAGAGACGGAACAAGGAAAGGTGGCAATGCCCTGCGGAAAGGAGGAATAAAAGGAGAAAGAAAGAGCAACGAGGGATGAAGACACAGAAGTGGAATGTGGGGGAAACGAGAAAAGGGGGATGGTGAGGCATGAATTCCACACTTGATATGGATGACGAAGATGATGGATAAAAAAAGGCTGAGAGTGAGAGTTGAATGAAGAGAAAGGTGGAGAGTGTTGTTTGTCTACAACAGACAGGGTAGGCAAACGCGGAGGCATGCTCGATGAGGAGTTCGATCGGAAAGAGAAATCAAAACAAACCGCAGCTCTTGTCCTATATACCTATGCGACATTCTCCGCAAGAAAATGCAATTTCAAAATTGCACTTCAGGATGCTCACGGATATTCGAGTCCAGACAGGATTTTAGGACGGAGAGAACAGTATAAGACCGTATACCAGACGCCTCTAGGTATATGAGACGGATCCCTAGTACTCAAGTACGAGGATATAGGTAAACAGTTCAGCTCATCGAGACACGATGGAATCCAGATCTTTTGATCTTTTCCTGTGGCGAAAAGCCGGAAGGCAAAAAGTCTTTGACCTGCAAACGATTTGGTCCCTTTTGTCCAAAATATATAAGAACAAAAATTGACGGAAATTAATAAACTAGGTAGGCCTACCTCTACTGCGTCGCAGTAAAGGGTTCAAAGGGATATCAATGATCCTCACAAGGACGCTTTTCGCTGCAGTCAGAAAAGACAAAGCAAATAAGGATACAAATATCCGAAATCCCGCTCAAAAGGTCCAGATGCTAACGCGATATTAGTGGCCTGTTCACATTCGACGCAACCACAAAATATGCCGACGCACGTCAACGCGGTAAAAATCAACTCTTTTCGCGCAGTTGAAGCGTTGCTACAAGAACGACGGATTTTATGGGCCGCATTCTATCTCTATCCAACTTCTTTATTGGAGCAACTTGTGCAAATCACTTTTTGTGGAACAAGCTTATAATGGTCAGTGCATGCGTCTCCGAACTCTCTTTGACGGAATGCACTCGTGCAGAAATTGGGAACGGGCTTTTCTGGCCCCTTCCCTTGGCATAAACTCAAATAAAGAAACATTTTTGAAAACTCAGCGCTTTCTTCTGTTTCGTCTTCAAGTACCATTTCTATGATTGCCGCTTTTGAGGTCAATTGTTGAGAAAGCCCCATTTCCGAAAAATCCTGCGGCCCAAATTCTGTTCCAAACAAGCTTCTGAAATTCATTGCTGGTATACTTGCACCCTTTTTGGAAGTATTGTTTATCAAAATGTTTGAATCTTCTTGCATACCTGATGATTTTAAGCTGTCAACTATTATCCCAATATTAAAGCGCGGGAAACCGCCTTCCGATCCCCTTTCCTACAGACCGATTTCCCTCCTAAACAGCTGCAGCAAATTATTTGAGAGGCTCATTCACCAGGAAATTCTTGAATTCTGCCACTCAGTGGAACTACTGTCTCCTTGTCAACATGGGTTTCGCCGAGGGTATTCCTGCACAACTCAGCTTCTGGAATTTGTTCAGGATGTCGCTCAGTCCCTTGAAGTGAAAATTCCCGTGCATGCTGTTCTTATTGATTTTACTCAAGCTTTTGACCGTATTCCGCATCCACTGCTTTTATCAAAGCTCCGTTCATTTGGGCTACCTCTCTCTCTTATCTCACTGGTAGAAAATTACCTATACAACCGGCACTTTGTTGTGTCCGTTAACGGGACAAATTCCCGTTCGTCCAAAGCTGTGAAGTCTGGTGTTCCTCAAGGCAGCGTTCTTGGACCTCTTCTTTTCATTCTTTACATAAACGACCTTCCTCTCGGCGTCAACAGTAGGATCAGAATGTTTGCCGATGACGTCATTATATACACACCAATTGCGTCCCGTCAAGACATTGAGAAACTGCAGGCTGATCTTGCCTCTGTCGATTCCTGGTGTAATAGATGGGGAATGGCAACCAACCCGGCAAAATGTGTCTGGATTGAATTTGCGCGAACTATCACCAATGGCAGAACTCCTTCCTTTCCTGCAGTTTATAACATTTCTGGCCAATTAATTTCTTACTCCTCAGTTGTTAAATATCTCGGTGTTCACCTTGACAGCAGGCTATCTTGGAGCCACCACATCGATACAGTTGTTTCTAAGGCACGCAAAACCCTCGGTTATATCACGAGAAACCTTGGACATGCCTCAGTGAAAGCTAAACTCCTCGCTTACAAAACTTTTGTTCTGCCGCAGTTAGAATACGCGTGCGAGGTCTGGGATCCTTTTCTTGTGAGCCACATTCAGGCTTTGGAACGCGTACAACGCTTCGCAGCACGACTAATTTTTGCTGATTTCAATAGAAACACAAGTGTAACAAATTTGCTCTCTACGCTAAATCTCATCACCCTTGCTGAGCGTCGGAAATCGAGGCGGCTTGAATTGTTTTCTAGCATCGTGTCCTCGCGATCTCAGCTGCGCCTACCACCCTCTTTCACGCTACTCGATGAAATGCGCCGAACTCATTCTAACGCCCAAGTTCGAGGTACCACAATTCGATTTAATCCTTATTTCCACAGTTTTTTCCCACGAACCTCCAGGGATTGGAATGCCCTTACTCGCCCTTTCATGCATACCATCCAGCGCAACGCATTGGTCTGATTCTTATTGCTCATGGTAAACACCGAGTCAACTTTTCAATTTTCCTTTTTAGTCACTTTTACCTGCATCTCTCTCTCTCTCTCTCTCTCTCTTTCACAGTAATTTTCCATGTGCATTGTTTTTAACCTTTGACGTGTCATACCATTTGACTAGAAATTAAAAAATAAAAACGGAAGCACTTTTACATATCCGTACATAAAACGACGTCACCTCGTCAGAGCGGTCACAAGTGGCGGCGATTTGTGAAAATTCACGAAGAAGGCCCCTAAAAAATTTCTGCTAGATGTCTACAGGAAAAAATAGAGCATAGGGGAAGGACATGAGCATCGAGAACGGCAAGGCGGGAAGTTTTCGGCTCTTTCCGCAAGGGTGTGTATAGTGGTGACGGAATTAATGTTTTCATGATGCGCTTTTCCTGTTTAATTGTTGCTTTGCGAACGTTTTTTTTTTCTATTTACCCTACCGCTGTATGCTGTAGAAATAAAAGCGCCAGAGTGAACAAAACAGGATGGAAGTGTCCGATTGCACTCACTTAGTCTACAAGTGTACATTAATTCTGTCACCACCGGGAAATACCTATCAGCCCAGTCGTCACGGAAATACGATAGGGCCTTTTCCAACACCGTTTCAATTTATTTCTCGTATATGCTCATGGGTATTTTATGGTGTTCATTGGCCCTTGACCATGCTAATATGCACGTAATTGGGCCCCCGCAATTTGGTTCCATTCCATCAATAGTTAGGCCAAAATAAGCAATCTCCCGACAGAACCACATGTTATTGCAAAATTAAATTAGAATCACAAACTCAACAAAACAATATTCAAATTATTGCTTCTTTCGAGATTTCAACGTTTCAAAATCATCAACAGCTTGTCAAATCGTCAAGAATCTCTTAACTCATAATCCTTGCATATAACAATGACAACGTAGACATCCATCAACATCCATGCAGCACATGTGAACATGCATCAGGAGTTGAGAATGAACGTAATCCTTTACCATTTCAAGAGACGTTATTACAATTATTTTAAGTGTTGGAGGGCTAACAACAATTGCACACCTGTGTTGCCCTTAATGGGAGTGACACAGTGGTGACACTGAACTGACACAACAATGCTGTCAACCGAATTAATCGACTCATGATGTAAAGTGGATCAAATCTTCGTGAAAAGCAAACTCATAAAAATTGTCTGGATAACATGTTGACAATTTTTAGCACACCACACTTTCGATTGTCTTTGGATCGAGACAAAATTGTTAAAATTGAGTTTGTAAAAAATCTGAACTTTTGTGATGATAATATTATTATCATTGGCATCCAGTCAAGTTAAGACACGTCATACATTAAAATGAATCAATAAAATGGTGAAACGGAAAAAAAGAAGAGTCATATAAAAAGCTAAAAAGGCAACAAAGATGTGTACACACCACTTCAAAATTTCTGTGCCAAATTTCTCCGTTTGTGCGAAATTTCTCCGCTATTCACGAGACGTTTCTATGCACGGAAGCTTTAGGAAATTTCTCTGCATGATTCAAACACCACCCGTCCCAGTTGTCGCGGGTCCTCTCCGTCCTAACAACCTGAAAGGTTTGCTTTGTCCGGAAGCGAAAGGGATCATCGACTGAGACAGGTTGCGCCATCATCATGAAGTGAACATGGCTCCCAGACAACCAAGCGAAAAAATTTTTTGTCTTCAGGCAATACTAATCTTTGTTTCTGCGGTCGCTTGCGGGCACTTGATTTGTCCTTCTTGGCCTCAATTCATGTTGATGGCCACCGACGTCATCCGACACCATTTCGGATGACTTTCTTCATCTTTGCTGCGAAGAGTGTCAGCATCGCAGGATGGGTGAAGAGGTACCTACACATCGCTTCCGTCATAATAATTGTAGTTTTTGCAATCTATTTATATTACATATATTTTGTTGCAACACTGTGTGATTGTTTTCGTTTCATCTGTACGTCATACGAATATCGTTGGCCCTCATTTTCTTGACTTGACTTCTCGAGTGATACATTTACTTCCTGGCAATGGTGGAACAGATAAGAGTTTGCGCACCTTTAACCAGCAGCGCTTTCAAATTTGAGTTAGATAGGGTATGATAACCATCCTTCGCAGTCCCGAAAACAGCATGCCACAGCAGAAAACCGGCCTGTGTAAACAGGTTCTAACTGCGCAACGTATTCCTGTTTGCGTATGAGTATGTTTCGCTATGGTTTCTTGATTTTCGGCGTCTTTATTTTCTGATGAGGCCATGCGTAAAACCCCAGCAGACGCAGGGTTTATTCTATCTAGACAGACGCTAGATTTCACGCCTCAGCTTTTGCATAATGGATTATGCACAAAGAGCATCTTTAAATCTGAAGAAAAACGAATTTATGAATATATCCTGTCATAATAAATTATTCTGGAAATATGCTGTTTCACTGGTGAGGAAGATGCCTTCCTGTAGCTCGACATGGATGCCTACTTCCGCATCAAATAACTATGTGTAAACCTGAGAGTGCTGCATGTCTCTTGAACCAGAGAATCACGATGAGCAGCAACATATTTCGGATTGGAGTCTGGCCAATAATGCCGAGACAAAATAAAAAGAATCAACTGCAATAGTTTGAAGATGTCGAAGCCCCGGTTTGGACTTGTGGTGTTTGAAATCCAGTCGAAAATTTTATGCCGTTTCCAGTCTTCCTGCAAGAATAAAAGACCGCTCGAAAACTTCCATGCAGCATAGAAATAAAAATTCACGCTGCAGGTATTTTTAGATGTAGGAGTATGAAGCATTCTCAAGTTCTTCAATAACATGGAACGAGGTGTTCTCCTAAAGCCGATCACCGGAGAACGCCATCCCAGGCTGGACATTCCCTGTTTTGCTGTTCTCCCATTCATGCTGTCCGTGATTAAATAGGCCTCATTTTGCCCTAATTTCTGTTTCCAGTTTGAGGGTGTGACGGGAAACTTTTTGAAGGCACAAAATGCGAAGCTTTTATTCACTCGAAGTAGACATTCAAATATTCAGCGAAATTGTGATATCACAATCTGTATAGAATGGACTGTTTTTGAACAGTTTATCATCATTTTGATTGAATTTTAGACGGATGAGGGAAGTCCCGCAGAAGAATCTCACGTGTGGAACAGCGTCAAAAGGTTGTCGTATTTTAGGGTGTACGATGCTTCTTGCAACTCGGAAGGATGCTGTTCAAAATTAAGCCAAATCCGATGACTGCAGCATCAAGCGAAGATCAAAAGGATCAACTCCGCTGAATGATTTTTCAATTCTTTTGCTTTTTTCAGCAAATGAAAAAGATTCCGAATTGAATTAGAAATTGGATTGAAAATTGGATTGGAAAATGAATTGGAAATTGAATTGAAATTAAATTGGGAAGGAATAGACAATGGAATTGGAAATGAAATTGAAGATTGAATTGGATTTAAATTGAAAAAAAGAACAACTGAATTTGAAACTGATTGGATACCTATTTAAAACTGGATTGAAATTGAATTAAAATTGAATTGTGAAAGCAGTGAAATGGAAATTGAAACTGAATTGAATTCTTATTTGGGTTAAATAGAAATTAACTTTAATTAGGGGCCTAAATTGAAATTGCGTCGGAGTTAAATTTTGAATTAAATTGAAATGAAATTGAAGTCGAATTGGAATTGAATTGAAATTTGAAATTGAATTCACTTTAATGAAAGGAAAAAATGAAATGCACAGGAAATGATAATGCAACGGAAATGAGATGGAAAGGAAAATGGGATGAATCAATTTGCACTTTTTTGAGATTAATTAAGATTTTCGGCTTTCATGGCAACAAAAGTGCTCCAAAATAATTTTAAATCTTTTGGGCTGGGGTTCACTGGCTTACCTCTCGAAGTCACTATTGAACTCGTAGAGCCACGACACAAAATTTGCACAAACTACTAACTTGATGCCAACTATAAAGAACGCGCAGCAATTCCAAGCAGAACTGTATTTGTACTCGAATGCTAGCAAGTGAAGTCAATCAATCAATCGACTGAAATCCAAAAGAAATTTCATTCACCTCAGCGCTTCAATCACAGTTACACGTATTCGTTCGTCATTCCCCCTGTCAACAGCGCCAGAAATTGTCATTGCGCAAGTTTTATTCTGATTATATACGACGTATACCTCGCTGTTTTTTTAATGCCTTATAATGCGCATTGAAATCGCACAACACAACATTCTGAGTGCTCTGCATGGATGTTGTAAATTCCAGTGTCCAAACATGTCGTGTACATGTACATAACATGTATAAGAAGAATATTCAAGAATATTCAAGAATATTCAAGAATATTCAAGAATATTCCATGTACAAGAAGAATATTCAAGGTATGCATACCTTGAATATTCTTCTTGCGGTATGCATCTGTCACGGTGTCCCATTCGACTTTTTTGGTTCTGCATCTTTCAAAACAATGTCTCTGTCAAAATGGCCCATGCATTCAACAACTTATAAAACTATTAAGTTTTGGACATGGTGTGTCTACGAGTATCAACATATCCACTCCGTTGATGCCGAAGAGTTTCGTTAGATGCCAGCGCCAGCAAGTTTTCCGCATTTTCTGGTGAATTGGCTTTTTGCAGACGCTTAATTTTCTGATCCCGTATTTATTTTCTTGCAAAATTCCAAGCCATTCGCAACAGATCCACTGAATAGTTGGATGGCCAATTTCACGCTTATCTCCTGATGGAAGGCTGTCGGAGCATAGCAATGTGTGCTTCTGCCAATTTTCAGCATCCGGCGTCATGCTGCGTGGAAATCAAAATGTTCTTTTTGGCCATCAAAAGTGCAGGGGAGTGTTGAAGCAAAAATGATTGCGAATCCATTTAACAACGTGAACCACATCAGAAAATGCACATATTCAGCGCTTTTGATCGCAGGGATTCGCAATGCTGTTGCTGAAATTTATTTATTTATTATTTATTTATTAAAAACAATACTGCCACGAATTGTTATGGTGACAGATCAGACAAGTCTATTGGGTAAAAAGACGCATAATGACACATTCTTCATCTTCCGGAAATTCCAGGAGACCTCCAAAGCAGATTTGTTGCTCTGATTATGCCACGCCATCGCACGTGTATCCCATTGCCTTTGCGTCTGATTTCTCCAACTGAATGAAGACTTTGATTGTTATTTTTGAGAGAATTGGCGATAGAATTGCATTTTTGGCGCAGCAAATATGGCAACAGGCCACCTTTGATCTTGAAGAAAAACACCAATGCGTGATCAGCAAGGGTATTGGCTGCATTGTTCAGGAGTATGTGCTGAGCAAATTTGACGAAATCATCCGATTTCTAAGTAAAGGGAATTGGACTGTATTGCCGCTTTTAACTTTATTTCATCAAAGATGAAGATACCATATCTGCCATTCTCGTCATGATTTGAGAGTTCATTTCATTTGACAATGCTTTCAACGTTGAAGCGTTGAGACTGTATACGTATAACAACAATTAAGCCTGCGACTGAGGCCTGTTTAAGGTCTTTTGCCTCGGAATGTGGAAACAGAAACCGTTCATCGAAATGCAAATCGCACACTTCATGTCGACTAAACCAGCAGTTTTTCCTTCCTTTATTCGAACAGATTTACATCCTTCTCATTACGTACTGCAAACAAATGCGTTTTTCTTTGTTACTTTTCTGTTCGGATCGACATCCGGGAACGAAACAAACTGATCTAATTTTCTTTCCTGTTTATACCACCGTTACTGTTAATTTTGTTTGGCCCAAAAGTATTCCAATCTTGTTGGTTCGCACAGGCAGTGATGATATCCAAACAGAGGCGACAACACACCACACAACGGACTGTGGCATTGATTCTAGCTTCTACGGTTGTGCTCTATACAAACACTGAGCTGAACCCATGAACGCCAGAGCTCATTGGACTATTTTTAGTTGTGGCTAATAATGCTTCCTTCTGCAACGGTGTCCATTGGAATAAATCTCTGTAGCCATTGATGCTTCTGCCAAGGTGGCGCATTGGACTAAATTACGTTGTGGCTGTATTAATGCCTCTGTCACATTGGCCCTTTCGACTGCAGAACTAATAAGTGGTGATGAAAAGGTCTCGTTCACGGAGGCCCATTGGGCTAAATTTTTCAAGATCTTCCGGACTTGTAAGCTTCCGAAATGTGCTAATGTAGTGTGTTCCGAAAGTGGCAATCGTGAAGGCAATTGATATAACAGGCGCAGATGCTTTTTCTTGAGGTTTGCATGACTTTGAGATTTCAAAACTTTTTGTTTATGAATCATCGGATAATAGAAGGCTTTTTTTATTCGTACTCTCCACATCACTTTGACTTTTTTGCCAAAACATGCGATTGGAATCTTTTTACCTCGAAGCAAAATGCATCTATTTTTGCACTTACGAGTACCTATCTATAGTCCTGTCAGGTCAACAGGTAGTCAATCTAAGCCCTGGGGTTCACCCATTTCGTTGCTTGCCGTCGGTTTTCGTGAGCGAGAACAGTGTCCAAGCAGCATTGACATTATTTTTGTGTTTTCTCTTGTCCGGCTGAGGCCGCTGACGAGGCAGAGAGATGGAAAGAGCTACCAAACGCACAATGCGATATCATCCAAGAGACAAGAGATTCGCCAATCACCACAAGAAAACGGGCGGAACACACAGCCCTTGTGGTTTAGCTTGACTCTCCCCATGAACCTCCAGATAATAGAATAGGATTATTCGCAAAAAACTCACAAATTTTTTTGCTCAGCTTCCTGAGGCATATCTGCAGACAAAGATTATATTTTCATTCTGAATTCGTCCGAAGATTCAGAGCTACTGATAAGGTCAGCGCAAGTCAGAAATTGTTGTACCCACTCGTACAAGCTTTGCGAATTCGTGTTGCAGCTTTTATCACTCGCGTGCATTGCACTGTCTGCGACTTCAATTTAATAAACTCTTTCAACGCACTCTTTATTTTCCTAACGACACCTTCGAGAAATCTCCGACTCGCAGAAAGAGTTCTCTTTTTTTCGAGAGTCGACATAGTCAGTTAGCTGGAAGACTTTGGGCTTGACGTTTGTGAGGATGGCCGTCCCCCATTTCCCATCGTTATGAAATAATTGAGCTTTAACCATGTCCATGTCAGAAGAAAAATCTACAGGATAATGTGTCTGTTTTAAAGTGGTTTCTAACATTGGTGCTTGGTTTGGATGAACTGTTGCCTGCCGTTAATTATATTCAGAGACCTGCACATATTTCTCGGCATGATCACCGATACAAAATAAGGAGTCTTCCATGCCCAGGGACTGATGTGCAGAAATACTTCAGCGAACAATTTGTGACTGGAATTCCTTGCCCGCAAAAAATGTTCAAAACCTCTTCCACAAATATGCTGAAAGCAGGTTTTGGTGCATTCTTTTATAGCTCAATCGATTAGGCTTTGCAATGTTCACCATTCAGAAACGCAGTTTCACAACTCAATTCTACTTTGGTATAATTCGACTTTTCTGTTGTTTTCAGTTAAGTCAGCTTAAAATGCAGCTTAAAATGAGTATCATTTTATGCGTCTAACTTTTATTTCATTGATTTTCATTTTGCTGTAATACCTCCTTGCATATTATATCAAACGTAGCCAAGCTCCTTGTATAAATAATTCAATTTGACAATGCCTCCTGTGCTGAAGTGGGCCTGTGCTTATTATTGCCTTACTCGTGGCTGCGCGTCACTGTCGCCGCTTCTTGCGCCGCAAAAATATGGCCCGCCCTCGTCCCCAAAACCTGTTGCTTTTCTCGTAGTTCAGTAGATTTTTTTTTCCTTCTGAATATTCATCGTTGAGCATCACTTTGTCCTCGTGATTAAGTTATGAGAATTTTGAAAACCCCAAAAGTACTCGTTTGACGCGAGCAAAACAGCTGCTTTCACATTTTCACATTTCCTTTTCTCAGCGATAAAAACGGTCCTCACACCAAATTTGATGGATGCGACGAGTGTGTGTCCAATCATTAATGTCAGTCGGTCAATGAGTCCGGTAAGAAAATTTTATATGAGAGTGATTAACCGATGCTGGCACTCAAGGTTTATACCTAAGTTAGTTAACATCACGACAGGTAAATTGGTGTTGGACAACAGCTTTGTTGATGCTAAAAAGAGAGATGGACCCAGCAGCAAACTTACCTACAAAGAGTAAAACACCGCCAGTCTGTGGGTGGGCAGTCAGCGTCACAGACGTGAAAGATAAACCTTTGGCCAAATGAAGTAATCCGTTTTTCACTTTGTACGTCAGTACAACATGGAAAGGAAACAATGTTCCCAGGCTTTTTCCTCTAACTTGTTCTATCTTTCTTTCATACTACCTAATAAAATGCACTTTAGCCCAAATATGAAACATATTCGCCGTAATATCTAAAGGGAAGGGAAATGAACTTTACGGAGACCGCTGAGCTGCGACAGGCGCAGCTTCTCCCTGTGGCAACAGAGTCGTCGTCGTTATATTTTCCGCATATGACCCCTCCCAAGTCCTATCTTCGGGTATCGTTTGCCTCCCCTCGCACTCCCTTAGCAAACCCCTCGCTCTCGCTTTGCATTGCACCCCCTTCAAAAACACTTCGCCATTTCTTCTGATGATCTCTTTGCTTCACATCTTGGTTTCCATTCCATTCCCCACACTTCTCATTTCGATCCTCCATTTGTTCTTTCCTTCCCCTCCTTCATAACAACCCAATGTTATAGATAGGTCTTTGCCAGCCCTAACACTCTGCTTTGTCTGCCCTTGCCCCTTCCCTTCCTTCGCCCCTGCGGTACCAAATTCAGATCTCTGAAATTATTTGCAATTCAGTACACGCCATTATTATCTCTTCATGGCAACGACAAATTGCTTTGCGTGTGCCCTGCTGCCCGGACGCATGCTGTCGTCAACCCCATCTTTCCCTGTGTTGAAACGTACTGCTTATATCTTTATTCGAAACGTGACCCTGAATCCTGGCTGAGTTGTGACCTCTTCTTTGATACCGAGCAGAACGAATCATTGCTCTGCACACACAATCCAACGAAATTAATTAGATCACTGTTCACGGAAGCACACGCGAGGAAAACGCACATATTCTGTGGAGGTACATGGTGCCAACCTAAAGTCCTATGGTATAGAGAAGAGAATTATAAAGATCTTTTATTTTTATTATTATTATTATTATTGAAAGCAATACTGCCATCACGGCAATGGTGGCAGAACATCGAACTAAAGTTCAGAGTCAAATAACAGTTTAAAAACAAACAAACAAAAGCACACAGAAAACAACAAGAAACTTAACTACTGCACATGAGGGGGATGCCCAGGGATGCCATGGCCCGAGTTATTAAAGGAGATCCTGGAGAAAGTGCATTCCAGTCCCTTATGGTCCGAGCATAGAAAGTACTAAAAAACCGGTTGGACCTGCAAAGTGGCAAATTGATTGCGATAGACCGTTATCAGTCCTGCGCTGATGTGGTTTGATAAAATATGACGTGTCAAGGGTAAAATTTAGCTTATGGGTGACAATATCACTAAGTAGTTGGAGTCTACGTTCCCTGCGTCTTTGAGCAAGCGGACATAAACCAAGATCCTTCATTAAGGCAGTGACACTAGTATCGCGGGAAAAGGATCCTGTAATCATACGTGCTGCCCTCCTTTGAACCATTTCCAATTTCTGTATATCGCATTGGGTGGCAGGGTCCCAGACGGTACATGCGTACTCCAGAACAGGCAGCACGAGAGAGAGATAAGCTTTAAGTTTGGCACGGCTTGATGAAAAGCGCATATTTCTATACACAAAGCAGAGGGTTTTGCTAGCTTTGGTGCATGTGAAATTTATGTGGTGCTTCCAGGATAGGTCAGCGGAGAGATGTACGCCCAAGTAATTGAATAGTGAGACATTTTCCAGTGGCTGGTCATTTAAGTGGTAAAATGTTGGGGTCGTATGGTTAGAGCGCTGCTTGGTGAAAAACATCACTTTGGTCTTTGATGTGTTTACCGCGATACCCCAGGCATCACACCATGAAGAGACCTGGTTGAGGTCGGATTGTAAGAGGCCAACATCATTGGTGGAATTCACGTCTCTATATATGACCACATCGTCAGCAAAGAGGCGGATTTTGGATTTAATTCCTATTGCAATATCATTGATATACATTAGAAAAAGCAGGGGGCCAAGAACGCTCCCCTGTGGGACACCTGAAGTGACGGATGACTCGGAAGATTCAGTTCTTTGGAAAGACACTCTTTGCGTCCGATCATTGAGGAAACTTTCAAGCAGTCTTAAAATATATGAAGGAAAACCCAGTCCATGGATTTTGGCTAAAAGCATGCCGTGGGGGACAAGATCAAACGCTTTCTTAAAGTCTAGGAATACGGCGTGGGTGGAAATGCCGCGGTCCAAACTTCTACCAATTTCATCAACTAGCAACAGAACCTGTGTCTCGCAAGACATGCCCTGCCGAAACCCGAACTGATTTGGGTGCAGAATGTTGTTTTCAGATAGAAATTTACGGATAAAACTTGACAAAATTTGTTCGAAAATTTTGGAGCAGATGCATGTGAGTGAAATTGGCCGATAACTGTCAGGTCGATTTGAGGGAAGTCCTTTCTTTTTATGGGGATTACCAGGGCTTTTTTCCAATCGCATGGCATCACGCCACGCTCCAATATCTGGGTAAAAAAGTTAGACAAAACGACGCTCATTGAGGGCGCCAACTCTTTCAACAAACGTCCCGGAAGGCCATCAGGGCCCATTGATTTTTTCGGGTTTATTTTCTTGAGAAGCTTCGATATTCCTGAGGCTGAGATTAAGGGAAGCGAAATCGAGGAGGAGGGAATGAGTTGTTTGTGGCCACAAAAATTATTTTTAGGTGAAAAAACACTTGTGAAATATTCGTTGAAAACAGCAGCTATATCATTGGCCTCAGTTGCTAAAACACCATTAGGAGCAATCAAAGCAGAGACACCATCGCAGTTCTTAAGGACTTTTAACAGGACTTGATGCAACTTCATGCATTACAAGGGAGTCGTCCGATGATTTGCGGCGATTTTTGTCCATTGATTCCTTGTTGTCCATCATTCTCAAAGAAATTTGATGTGGAATGTACCTACACCATGGCCGCCGAAAGAATGTTCACATTGTCAATCGCATATACTCGTACCTGCAATATCGGCGATAATGGGCATTCTTCTGTAGAATGGGCGAGATTTGGAGCATGGACGAGTGCTGGATTGGGTGGAGTTTTCATAAAAAATAAAACAAAAAATGAGAATGCGTAAGCAGTATGTGCTTCTCAGTAGGTATCAACCTGATCTCCAACCTTGGTACGAACTCTTTTCACGGACGGCTTGGCATGCATATCTGAACTATCACTCCTGAAATTGAACACAACTCAATCAGAGCATCCGAACTTCATCAATCCCAAAAATTTTTATGATGTCCTGCATTCTGAGATCCGGGACATCCCGTAATACCTATTTTGCCTTCCCATTTTGCAAAAAAAAAACATATTTACCTCTGCATTATCATCTTTCCCGCAGTGTTCAATTTCAGTTGGAATGACTGAAGTGAATGGAATCAAGAGAACGTCTGGCTCTTGGAGCCATTTCTTGCAATTGAAAGCATCGTAGGGCTTGTGATGTAGTTGGGTGACACGGCCAGAATGGATAAACATCTGCTTCCTTATGTTGGCATTTTGTAAGGTTGACTTCAACTCTTGCAGCTTCTACATGTGTAAATTGCTTGCATTTTTTATGATCATTTCTTATTTCAGACACATCTATTTTTTTGGTTTGCATTTTTCGAATTCAGATTTCAGAACAGAATTTATTCCACCAAATAGATGAGAAAGGGTTAGGCAAAATGAAATGGTTGAAATGCATAACATCTATAGGCGTCCTAAAATCTCACAAAGTTCCAAGTTGGTAAGCAGCAAGGTTGCGTCACGTTCGGTTGTCGAGTGCCGTGCAACTTTCCACTCTCGATGTGCTAGTATATCTACCATTTTATGTATAGTTGCGAATACAAAATATATCGCTCGCCACCAGGCCATATGTCTGAAAATTCTAGGCTCGCAAATTCGATACATTTACGTGAAATTTTTCATCGTGGAAAACAATTCGGTTCTGTTCGCGATTGCTGATTCACTGCTTGCAAACGTGACGTCAAGCGATGTGAGAATGTTTCTGTGCAAATTTTTCAGTCCGTTGCCTATCCAAAAGCAAGATGCATTGACAATGCATTTATTTGGCATTGACAATGCATTTTATTGAGGATCCTATAACTTTATCTTTTTGAGACCTTATCTTTTTGAAACTTTATCTTTTCTAAATCTATCTTGTTGTAACTTTATATTTTGAAACTTTATTTTTTTGAAACTGAGTCTCTTTGCAACTTTATCTTCCTGCAACTTTATCTTTTGTATCCTCATTTTTGTAACTTTATCTTTTTGAAACTTTATCTATTTACAACTTTATCTTTTTGTAACTTTATCTTTTTGTAGTTCATCTTTTTGAAGCTTTTTTTGTACCTTTTGCTTTTTGTAACTTTACATTTTTTTAACTTTGTGTTTTTGAAACTTTAGCTTTTTGTAACTTTATCATTTTGTAAATGTATCTTTTTGTAACTTTAGCTTTTTGTTACTTTTTCTTTATGAAACCTTATATTTTGTAACTTTATGATTTTTGACTTTTTTATATTTTGAAGCATTGGCTTTCGTCACTTTTTGGAATTTTATAGTTTTGAAACTTTGTCATTTGTATAACTTTTTATTTTTGTAAATTTTGATTTTTGTAACATCACCTTTTTGCAACTTTATATTTTTGTACCATCGTATTTTTGTAACATTATCTTTTATTCGCATATAGGCTAGCTAAGTAAGCTGCAGGTAAAACCAATTTTCATAGTGTGATTAAAATTTCCCCTTTAACTTGTTAATTGGTTCAAAGAATCCGCGGTGAAGTGGCTGGATTTCTAACGTGGCTACCCCATTCGTGATGGGTACAGATGGTAAATCAGTGTCAGTCTCTTTTTTAGGCTTCCTTCTGGTGTGACCCTCTTCGAGCACAGAGGAAGGTAGGGTCACATGTTTGATCAGCTCGGCGATGGGGATTGGGAGAGTTTTCTCGGGTGTAATGGGCTTGCCTTAATTTTACTCGCGTAAAGACAAGTTCAACTTTGAGTCCTTTAGAAAAGGATGTTGGCAGTGTGTCCCGGAGTGTAACGAGTTCATTCCATGAGAGTGCGTTCGTTTGCCCACTCATATTGAATATCCCTGAGATGTCTTACAGGAGTGACTTTAAGATTTCCTTTGCTTGAATTTGACTGAAAACTCCTGGCTGTTTTCTCCAATTTGTTCGCTGGTTGGTTTGTGATATGATATCAGCTGAGCTCAAATATCCCAGAAATAACCTGATGCAAAAAACCTCCATTAACCTCCACACGTATGTTTTTACACCCCTTATCAAAAGTCTCCGAGGGAGTTCAGAAAATCAATGGCAACATACGCCGCAAAACATCATGACACACGTGTGAGGCGTGAAGTTGCCCCAAGCTCTGTTGAAATCAGATGACCCTGGAAGAAGCAAGTCCTTTAAAATATAAATATATTAGCCTATGTTCGTGGACTTTTGATAAGCTCCAGAAAAGCTCCAAAACTGTTGCTGAGCTGCTTTTAGGATTGTTTCGTTTCTTATCTGCGGCTGCTTTGTTTTTTTTTATATGAGCTCTGTGCATTTCATGTGCCTTTGGACCTGGCATCTCTGACATCTGCGTTTTCTTAATTTTTGATGGGGAAACCTGAAAAACAAGGAAACTTCAATCAATTCTGTCGACGGAAATTCATCAACAATCACTGTCTTTGAAAATCTCCTTGTTGTCTAATGTATGCAACCGTTTTTGATGGCGAGTTTTTTTTCTCGCAACTTGGAGGCACAAGCTTTACCTGCAACTGGATCTCAATGCCGAGAGCTTTACTCCACTTTGCGAGGTAAATTTTCCCGACTCACTGATAACAGTAAAATTTTTCACCGCAAGCTGGAAGTAATGTTATTACTGATATCGTCTACAAACAAAAAAGTTAACACGGGAGAGAAGGGTCATGAGGATTGTGCCATCGGAAGAACGGTGCAGGAGGAAAAATCTCGATTTATTTTCAAAATAATCTGCATCTAATTCTGTAGAACTGCAAACAAAAATAAAGATAAACTCGTTCTTTTCGCCATTCGATCCTCTGAAATCGCAATCCCCTGATGGACCCTTCTCTCGTCAAAATTCCGAATTTCACCCGCACGAAAAAACCTCTCCGTTGGTATCGTGAAACTTTCTTCTTCCCCAAAATTGGATAGAAATAGTCTGGGATGGTGATGGTATTTCAACTTTGTGTCGAGGATGCTATAGCAGACCTACTCTACTATTTCTGCGAACAATAACCTCGGGATCAAGATGTAGGAAGATACAAAAGTGCTCAACAGCAATTTACAGCGAGGATTTTTTCCATTGAACTTCTCAATCTTCCCGAGACATGCACTTTGTGACCTCTTCAACTCAAGCTTGTTTCGGGCACCGATTTTTTCCAGATTCACGGGAAATCAGGGCATTCTGGTGCCAAATAGTCTCGGGGAGGGTTTCCGGCATGGCGGCCTGCTGAATGGAGGAGGAACTGGGTACATTTCTCCTTCACAGCCCATTTCTCTTTCCTTAAAAACATGTTGGCCTGCTCTGGCTTCCGACATAACGGATTCACCACACATCCGTTCAAAACAGGTCTCTCTAAGCCCCAACTAACGGCCGTTTCCGTTCGAGAAAAAGGGTATAACTTGTTTTCTCAGGGCCCACCACCTAGGTATACCTCGTCACGAATTAACATTAGCTGTTCGGGCTATAAATAATGAGGCGGATGTGATGTGAGCTCATAGGTCTCGCCGCAGACAAAATGGTTTACCACCTCTGACTGTGTGAACTAAAATTACTTGCATATCAATTAAAAAGAAGATAAAGTAGTTTATTCTGTAAATTCGTCCTCCTCGTTCGTGCCTTCTGCATTTATTCACTATAGTGAAATAAAACCTGATATCTGATATCTCACAAGTCCATGTTTAAAGCCTTTCAAACATGGGTCATTTTTGTTCAAAAACCAACGTTCGAAAATTGAAACATTTTGTCAACTTCGTTTTCGAATTTCGAAAAGGTACAAAATTATTGTTGTTCGTCGTAAACATGGGTCATTTTTGTTCAAAAACCAACGTTCGAAAATTGAAACATTTTGTCAACTTCGTTTTCGAATTTCGAAAAGGTACAAAATTATTGTTGTTTGAACGCAACTGTTATTCGAAAACAAACCCCATCAGAAATCGAACACTTTCTCAACTTTGTCGTCGATACAAGTAGACTTCTAAGAATTCGGCCTGCTAAAAGGCAATAAAGCATGCTCGTGATGTTTTCTTGGTTAAATGATGTCATGACGCATGCTCAAAGCTGACCATGGGTGCATGCAGAGAAAAAAATAAATTCTATTCGATTTGCAACATTTGAAAGTTTACAACCGTTTTTTTGCAATGCGTTTTTGTGCACAACAGTGACAATATAGTGACAATTGGGTCTATTTCCTGATCCCGCGACGCACGGCCACGACGCACGGCCGATTTCCAAAACGACGCTAAGGAGAAAGCGCCGTGGTGTAATGGGCAGAAGCGTCGACTGAATACGGCTTCGTTATTCGTGTTTTCATTCGCAAAACGGCACTTCGACGAAGACGCGCGGCTTGCTCCGACTCCAATTTTTCGCTCAAATTGGAGTCGGAGTCACAAGTTGCATTTGTGACCATTGTGGCCATTTAGGAACCGTGCAAAATGGAGGTTTTCGCCCTAATTGCCAACGTGGAAAAGCTCAGCCAATTTGGTATACTCGTCCTCTTGCAGAACGTCGAATCCATTTGGTGTGTTGAATGAATGAATGAATGAATGAATGAATGATTGTACGAGTATTTGAGGGGATTTCCCCTCATCAAACATACGGTACACAAACAAGAAATGTTCAGACTTCAAAACTCGAAACAACAGTTCACTTTCAATAACAATATGCAAAATCAGCATTGTCAAGAAATATAGATCAGCAAGGTTAAGCGTGATAATTCCTTGAACAATCAATGTTCATAAGAGAGATCTATACCGTCAGGACTGCAAGGAACCCTACGGGGTTCCTTTATTTTGAAGATCGTGAAAGCTTCAAAAGCGTTGTAAGCCTGCAACGAGAATTGGCACTGATATCGGGGGCTCAAGAATCTTGGCTGGGAGGGAATTGCAATCGCCAATAACCTGCCCAAGGTGTGTTAATCTGCCAGTGAATTTCGATTATACGCTCAGGAATTGCGCAGAAAGTCGATTGCGCTTCGCAAAATTGCTGAAACTGACCTTCTGACATCCGACATTGCTGTTTGGGTAAATGCGAAATAATTTCTGTTCCATTTACAAACCTATCCTCACGGTTCATTTGCCGTGACATCTTGAACTGAAGATTTTAACTTTGAAACTTTTTGCACACTTTCTGCCGGTAAGCTTGCTTTTCCAAATCTATAGAACTCTGCTTAAAAACGAGTTTTCACATGTCATTCAATTCGTAAAGCGCAGCTCTGCCGTTGCTCTGTCATTTCTCGATTCGTATTCTGCATCAAAAACGATACTGAAAAAATGATTTGATTTCTCATCTCTTCCCAACTGAAAATATGGAATCACCTGCGACATACACACTTTCAGGCTAAAATGCTCTCTTAAGGGCCACCACTCATGAGGCGTCTCATATCTTGGAGAAAAATGCGAAAGAATAACGATATCAGATCCTGACTTGGCCAATGGATAACCTTGAGACAAGCTTTCTCTGTACGGACGAAGCCCCGGCTTCGCGAAGCGGCGGCGAATCCCAGCTTATCGAACAGAAAGGAGCGGCGGCTCTGGTCGCCGCTTCACGATGCTCCAGCTTGAACGTGAAGCCCCGGCTTCAACACCGAAGCCTCGCTATGCGAAGCTGCCGCAATGAGAACCAGTCCTACCCTGGAAGCGCCCTGAAAGTGCTTTGTATTCTTGGTAATTGACCATTGCAAACAGCAATTGACAATGGAACGCGATGTCAACAAACTCGAGACAATAACGTTACTTATGATTGTTTATTGCAGTTCAAAGCGACATTCCGCTCGGTTGCAGTTGACGCTTTCCCCATACTCTGATGCCATTAGAGATTCAGTAGGCTGAGGAGGGATATTGCTTGGCAGACTGAAGAAAAAGACCATCCTTTTCCGACGGACAGATATGCGAGGCACTGTATTGCTTGTCGACCCACTGAACAGAAATTTAGGTCATTCCGTCAGAGTGGAGAAATATGGCTTTTTATCGGTCTCGTATACTAGTCGTTTACTTCCTTTGCGCTTCCTTTTCACAAATCCGCAGCAAAAACACCACTGTCTTGGTCGGCGACCATCCTCTTTCAACACATCCCTAGCGTAATAGGCTGCCCTGAACACCGCCCTCGCATTTTATTCTACGTATATAGAAAAAAAAAATAACCCAACCAAATTGGACACACAGCTGGAGATTTATTTTTAACCGCAGACACGGGCGGGGGTACGCCTGGGCGCAAACGAATGGGGACAACGCCCTTTTTGCGAAAAGGAAGCCCGCCGTCGCCTGGTCTCAGTCTCTGGCAGGGCTGTTCGCAAAGATGCATCCGCCTTGGGATGTCGGTTTTTTATTTTTAGATTCCTGCATATGTACATACGAAGCGACAGGAAAGTATGGGAAGCTACATGGTGGCTTTAAATGTGTGCTAAGACAACTCGCAGTTTTGTTTTCAAAATGAAGTTTTTGGGTAACTTGCCACTCTATAAAATCCATCTTGTTCTGTATTTTTCGGTGTCTGTTTTCATTGTCTGGTTTGTTCCTGTTGATTTATGGGTTTTAGCTGCAGAGAGGATAGTTTGTTTTATTAATGGCTTCGACGCTTTTTAAATCAGCATCCCAACAAAGTTTTTGAGAAGGTGGACGGCGCGTCCCGATTCAGGGATGTCAATTCTGTTTTTTTTTTGCAAATGCGTGGCTGGGAGACAAATTACAAGTGCCACATGCGCCGTCTTCTGTAGTCGCAAGCACCAGGGTAAATTTTAAGGGTGACAGCCCCAACGGGCTTCCAAGAACAGAGCTCCTTGAACATGGGGGGTCAAAAGGTGCAGGTCGAAATTTTCAAATTTCAATGTGTTCATTCACTTTGAGTGCAATGGCAAAATGCTGGCGTTCCAGAGGCCATTTCCCACCAGAGCGAACGAAGGAAGGGGCAAGCGAACCGAATGGGCTCGTATTATTTAGAAAGGAGGGTGCATTTTTCCTACCTTCCCCTCTAAATGACGCCCATGCCGAGGCTGCCGCAAAGAGAGTAATTTCTTCAGCAAGATAAATTTGGAAGCAGAAAAAGAAATTTTTCGTAAAATTTGCAAGTCACCCTGTGCTGACTGCCCGAGCTGAAATTGCAATTGTTCGGTGCCGCATATGACAGGACATAAAAGACAATACAGTGTTGACAATGTTGTCTGCGCGAATCCTGATTCCATACGAAATGAAAGAAATGACGTCTCTCGCCACATATACCTCCCTACCTACCCAACGAATAATGAATGCTTTTTGCCGACACATTCCAGTTTAGGTTTAGATTTATGGTTGTAAAAATCTCCATAAGCTTTTTAGCCATTTCCGCTTTGTGACTTTATTACCCTGAAAAATCCTTCGGCCAACGCACTCCCTTCCACCACGGTTGTTGGCCAAAATTCCTTCAATGTGTTTGGACTGAAGTAAGCTATGCAATGTGACTTCAAAAATACGTTGTAAAATGCGAGAACTTTTGCCTGTGCTCCCCTGGTACCCACACTCTAAACACGAAGTTCGGTTTGGAACATGTTTTAACAGGGGCTAAGATAGAGTGTTCTTTTAGGAACACTTGGTCTGTTATTGGAACACACTGAGTGTTCCATTGGAACACTCAGTGTGTTCCAATGGAACACTTAAGGTGTTCCAATGGAACACTGAAGGTGTTCCATGTCGCTCATATGTTCCAAATCTGTGACAGGAATGTCACAGATTTGGAACACCCAGTGCCAGTGTGTTCCTGGAACACACTGGGTTCCTAAAAGAACAACATAAATGTTCCTAAAAGAACACCTCCTATCTAAGCCCATGTTAAAACATAGTGTTCCAAACTGAACTTCGTGTTTAGAGTGTATCAATTTACGTACATACGTACTGCAGCAATTGCGCCGTTGATCGCCAGTGAAAAGGTATGTTCTGATACTGCGACTTTTCACTTCATTTTTCACGTGATGTTTACAGAATCGATTTTTTTCGTTTAGGAGCCACTCTTTAGGTGAAATTGGTCCAACCACGTTGGAATTCCATCTGAATGCCAACAAAATGCCGAATCTGACGAGGTTTTGCACGGAAATTTAGCAGGAAAGGTTCAAGGCTGATGATACGAGGTGCATTCCAAAAGTACGTACCGTTTGTCTGCTGCATGAAAATGGCAGATGCGTTTTGACTGTTTTGCGACTCAAATTGTGCACTCATCTTTACTCTCGGTCTGTGCAAAAATGGTTCATGGGTTGCATCTGGTTTTCTTGCAGCAACTGTTTCCGTTTGGGACGTTTGGTGCACTGTCGACAAAAACCAGCTTTTTGCATTTGAAAAACGATTTCGTTGCTGATGGCAAAAGCGCTATTCACGTCAACTTTTCTCGTTGACGTGAATAGAAAAAAAATTCTCGTCGCCCATTATGACATGACTTTGCAAATTTGAGATGGCGGTTTATAATTCAGTGCACAGTTTTGGTTGAAATCCCTGGTATCTTTGCCGAGACCTCCACCTTTCAATTTTTTCTCATGACCAGTTGCTCAATTCGAATGACAATTTCCTCGCTCAATGATGACGTCCTGCAGTCACTGCATTCGCAGTCATTTGGGGTTAGCATGCTCCCTAAAATTCACACGGCCGTTTCATACAGTGCAGTCAGTAAGCAAATCAGTAGGTATCACAACCTGTCCAAGGCGGCATTTGTTCGGCAGTGAAAGTTCCAGTCATTGCTTATTTTTCTTCAAATGAAAAAAATTACTCGAAAGCAGTGCTGCAAACACTGAAAAGCGAGACAGTCACTGCAAGAAAACCAGACAAAATCCATGAACCATTTTTTGCACAGACCGAGAGTAAAGATGAGTGCACAATTTTAGCCACAAAACAATCAAAACGCATCTGCCATTTTCATGCAGCAGACAAACGGTACGTACTTTTGGAATGCACCTCGTATATATCCTTCTGCTTGATAAACCGCGCATGCACACATACATATAGGCCTACTATTCCTCGTCCAAACAATCCAACCCTCATCCATCCAAATAGGCCTAACCACCGCCCAAATAGGCCCATCCAATCCATTTTATTGCACGAAGACAGGTTCACCCTGCACCACATACGAATAAGTGTACAAAATATAGGATCATTCTTCCCATTCGTTTAATTTCGTCATATTTTATGCATTTACGTCGGTTCGAATAGTTCCACAGGATGTTTGTGTGGCATCGTAAAACTGAAAACATATTTGCACTTTTCATCCATTTGGCATGTAATTTGAAAATGTGACGTGGTTTTTGTGCGAGAAAGAGAGAGAGAGATAGGGGGAGGGAGAGGGGGGCTATCTTATTGTCCTGGGTCAATTTACACTCGAATGGGATAGGACGTGGAAATATGTGCGCCATAAGCAGAGGCGTTGGAGCTAGGCTTTTCTGAGCCACTCCCATCCCGGTCTAAACAAGGAAAATGCTGTTTTCCCCTTACAGTTCTTACGAGTACATCTTTTAATTTTTTGTTTGTTCCATTTCTTTATTTATTTATTTTTCAATTCGATCGATTTCCTTATCCTGAAATAGTACCTAATACTCGAAAAACATTAGGGTAATTTGAAAGCATACCATTTTGCATGCTCTAATACCTTTTAATGCCATTCTAGATTTGCTTAAAAAATGAAGTTCCAAGTACCTTGACCCTAGAACCAGTATGCGAAACTTGTATAGGCTCCCTTTTCTGTTAAAACGAATTTCATACAAACAACAAAATGTGGCTCCTTCAGCCCATTCGAGTGTCAACATGCACCTGCTTTTTCTGCACCTCCAATAATTTGAAGGAAAATATGTTTGCTGGATTGGAGCATTTGATGTCCTTTGAGTCCATCTTGAAATTATGATAACGCCCATGGATTTCTTTTTCTGGGGGCAGGTATATCCGTGAACAGGTCTATGGGGCCATCCTACAGATCTGCTGGACCTCCAGCAAAACATCGGATTGACGATGCATAGCGTGCCGCAGGAATTGTGCTAGAAAGTGTGCCCCAGCGTCGCAGGGTGGATGCAAGATTGCATGAACAACGACTCAACCAATTCAAGCCCTCCGGAACTGAGAACACTTTTCAACAAATTGACCGGGTCGCCTCGCTCGGGCCATGTTTTTTTGAGCATTTTACAGTGTATCTATTGCACTCGCGGATCAATAGCTTCCCGAACTCAATAGCGACTTTTTATGGTAATTTCTAACAACAAAACAGCAACAATGAATTGGTGCTGCGGACACGAAAATCATGAAGACGCAAGTGCAAAAAAATGGCAGTACAGGGTGCGAGGAAATTATGCAACATTTTAATGCGGCCTCAATCACATGTGGGGAAAACGTAAACTCCAGCCAATATAGGTGTGGCTTCCGCTGCGTATATACAGGGCACGGGGCGTCGTCGAAAAATGCTAATTGATTCATGAATGACCGTGTAAAAATCCTGAACGCAGCATTTAAAATTGAAACTAGTCGTCAGTTTCAGAGTGCTGGTGTTACAATAGCAAAAGCTTACGCTCGACTGAAGGTCTGGTGTACCTGCTGAGAACGGAAGTGTTACTTTTCCTTTGCAACCGACACGAGAATCACGCTCGGAAGCTCTCAGCCACATTGAGCAGTAATCCCACTCGAGAATTCTTTCCTGCTTGGAGATTCTTCCCTTTACTGACTGAGAGTCAAGGGTCCTGCGAAAATTAGTGGATTTTATCTTATCCACTCAGAGTGGGATTTTTCCTTGCCTCAAACCTGGAGCAAAACGAGATGGATTCACCGACAAAATCCGTCTCAATTTTCGCATCCATCCACTGCGTCATTTCGACGCATGCGAGATTCTCGCGTATTCGAAAACTCGCATTCTCACTCGAAAAACGCAAACGTGGAAATTGGAATCGCCTGAGCGGCGAGATTCCCGAACAGGACGAGAGCGTTGAAAAGAGAAAAGCCGCAAATGTGAATGCACCCAAAACATCGGCTCTTGTTTGATATAATTAGTGTTTCGAATACGCATAGGTACCTACCCCGCTTCGGTCAAACAGGCGCTTATTGTTCCCAACAAAAGGTTGTGTTAATTCACCGCAAAGTTTCAGAACGCTAACCAACCATGCAGTGCTGCCTTGTAATGTGGCAAGGGACCAGAATGATCTAGATTAACCTAAAAGGTCTGGTTTGCCTGTGTAAATTTAACCCGACGAAGCCGAGTGAATTGGAAAGCAAATTAGTCCAATTAGGAACTAAACTCCATACGGTTCAGTCCGCAGTTTCAACGGCAACGGTCTTGAAGAGAACGCTTTTTGTCACAGGTTTTCAGGCGGCAGATGATATTCGTAATCTCGTCAAATTGCACATACGAATATAGGCATCTTCGAGTGACGGTAGCCATCATCACATAATATCTACATACAGTACGGAGCCATTCTAAATACCCGGGCCATAGGCGATTTTTTTTAGACTTTTGAAGCACGGGGCAATGTAATTCCCTATTTCGCATGCGCCGCAAAACACATTACATGAAGGAATGCGTTTAGCAGCGCTTACAAGATGGGGAATAACATTGCCCCGTGCTTCAAAAGTCTGACAAAAATCTCCTATGGCCCGGGTATTTTGAATGTCCGAGTATAAGGCAGATGTTGCAGTGGATTTGCCGACATTGAAATAAAAGTTTCATAACAAATTTGCATTAAAATGATGCGTCATTTCTGCTTGTAACCACAAGGGGAATGAATGATATTCGGGCATCTGTTTGGATTTATTTAATTAAAAAAAATTTCACTGACTGTTGGATCTTTTGCAAAATTAAATTTTCAAAAATTTCAACCCTTCCTTTTTTTCGTTTTTCCGTTTTAATATCAGGGTTTTTGTTTTTAATGGAACAGATCTGTCAATGTGGCATCAAAATAAAAAAGTGGATGAGAGAGAGAGACAATGAGTGAGAGAGGGAGGGAAAAAGTGAGTGAGAGGGATGGAGGGGTGGACTTAGCGTTGAAGATTGGAGAAGGAAAGGGTAAATTGATAATTATTAAGAGCGTACTTGTTAGAGAAAAGTTGGCCCTGTCTGTCTGGCATATAGGGTGCTTCTCCACATAGCGGATGCACAATCCAAAGCGCAACAGACCCAAAATGCCAAAATACGGGGGTATAAGTCGTTCCCAAATTCATCTAAATACCGTCTTTGTTGGAGGTTGTGAATCACAATTGATGATACGTTGCTCAGAAAATGATCAAAGAAGTTTTGTATTGTTTTGTATTGCTTACACACTTTGCTGTTTTGTTTTGCTTACACACCCTATGTTGTGATTTTTTTTATCAAGGATAACGTGAAGTAGAAATTAAAGCGTTTCTCGTTGTTGCAGTAGCAACAACGGATACGTCTCATTAAAAAAGCACATCGAATTCGAATCGGGGACCGGAGTGTATGAAAACCTTGAAAGCTCCAAAATAATGTGTGCAAATAAAAAATAATGTGTATCACTAAAACATGGATTGCACAAGGCCAATGGTCAATGCCGTCATAAATGTGAATCTCAGATACACATTTTATCTTCGTATTTTCATTTTTCAATTTTCTATTGTCCCGCTGGAAAGTCGCCATGTCATATCATTCATCCGTCCATTGGCATTGCCTGCCCGCTGGCTGCTACCCCTGCCGTCATTATTGCATCGTTATGTTGCACATAATGACGTACGAGTAAATACGAGTATGCCGATAAAATCAACGCTAAAATGGAATTTGAGTCCGTGCAATGCTCGTATCAGATTTTGCTAATCAAACAAACCATAGCGCCAGAAGCGGTTTGGTGTGGGTTTGGTGGGCTGCGAGTCAACCAGGCGCAAACTGATGCGCATTGGATTTGGCACCGAGGGCAATAATCTGTCCACATATCCCTTGAGGACACATGTGAATGGACGGTGTGTATCATGAGGTGACTCCTCTTCATCCCCAGCAGAGCAGGTTCATTTCGCCAATGGCCAGCAGAGCAGGAACAAGAGCATCCATGCACGTATCGTACTTATTGATATCATGTGTTTTTAATCAAAACAAACCCACAAATTGACCCGTGATATGGGAATATGAGTTTTTTAAATTAAAACAATGCTGAAATTTCTAATCGGCCAGTTGACGAAAAGCATGTTCTCAAATTTCGCCATTTTCGACATTCCAACCACTGCAGGCCTGCTGCATGTGCGGGCATCGAAACATTCGGAAGGGCACGTGCGTGGTGTCGCATGTCGGAAGAGAAAGGTTTAGTTTTCGGGCATCAGGCAGGACCAAAATTAAATTTTTAAATTTTTCTTCCTGTGACAGGGTGAGTGACTGTGTGTCCCATTGCTTTGCAACTATTCGGTGGTATTGACTTTAAAAGTGGCAAATCTTCACTTCCGGAAAGCAGCTTTTGAAAATCGTCAAATTCAGAAAGAACGTTTGACCATACAGTCACTCTTTCGAGCCAATAAAGATTTCCCGATGCCCCCAGGTAAGCGACGGCCATTCCGGAGTCCATCGTTTGCCACCAGGGCGAGGCCCAGTGTCCAACTGACTCTCGATGTCCCTAAAATGAATGGCTCATGCATGAGAGCCTACACGTAGCAGACCCAGTGGTGGCAGACAGTGTGAATTGCGGTCACAGGAGTTACACCCTGCAGGCATTCAGGATCCGATCAGCACTGGCCATTTTTCAAGAGGTCTGTCATTCCACAAATTTTCTGTACATCGTTTTGCAACAGGTCAAATAGCGGGTCAATATTGTTTGAAAATAGTTAGGTACATATCAGACTAAAAGGGTCATTTCTGAACATGGTGGACATTGACTGTAAGCACATATCCCATGCGGTTGTTGGCGAAGTAAAATTCATATAGACTAGAGGGATATCTCTATGGACACTGAGTCACAATATAGAGCTGAAGGATGCGTGTTGAAGTGGTGAAGATAGTCTCCTACGGAGGGGTAAGGATGAATGTGGGGAAGAATGAAGGCAGTGAAAAGGATGTGGGAGGATGAAGTGGGCTGAAAGAGAGGGGACTGGTGAGGTGAGAAAGGGCGCAGGAAAGAAAGGTTAGGGAATGGTTGAAGGAGAGCGAGGGAGGTAGAGGAGGGAGGAATAGAGGAGGGAGAAGTTGTTGAGGGAGAAGTAGAAGAGATAGAGGAGGGAGAAAATATGTGCAGAATGGAAGGTTGGGAGAGGGCATCTTCTAAGGGAAACAGAAGCGATAAAAACAATTGAACAAAAAAAAAGAGGTCGTTGCAATGGTTTCTCTGTGCTCTTAATTTGATATTCTTATGGTGGCTTGTGAGGCCCGTTATTGGTTCGGCCACCTGCTACACTATATCCTCTGTTTCCTCAGACCGAGCTAATTTTGATGTGGAAGTAGCGTGTAGTGAAATGTTTGAAAGGACCTGAAGATTCTATGGGATGTACAAGGGTAATGCTTCGTCGTGGAATTAGATTGCAAAGGGTTGAAGTTTCCATAAACCACTCGAGTTTTTTTTTAATAAATAAATAGGCTTTTGTGAGAATGTTTGGTACATGATGCAGAGGCTAATGTCCTTTGATCAGGCTCTAACAGTGTGACACAACAAGATTCCTTTGCTGCAGGATATTTATTGAAGTTTTGTCGCAGGAATCTGAGATCACGACATCCGTCTTCCTGGAATTTATCCGAAATAAGTAAATCTATAACTCTGAACTGAGCCGTCCTTTTTCTGCATTTTCTTTCGGAAAGTTCAACTTGGATGCATGAGCAAAATGCGAAAACTTGTATGTGAAACGTGTTTTTGTCCATTTTTGGAGGAAACGGTTTCAGACGTGAACAGACACTTTTGGGTTCCATGAAAAAACCTCACTCACCCAACTGTATGTACCAAAACCATTCCGATGGCTGTTGGATGCTGCAATAGGGACAGTCCAAAACTCTCTTCAAATGTTGTGCAATCAATGCATCCAATGAATAATTCTGATGCAGTTACTTAGAAGGATTAGCGGCATGATTGGTACCAATACGTATAAAAAAATCAAACAGCCAAAGGACGCATGCGAGAGAAGACTCAAACTCATAATTCTGCAGCCATAAAAAGTGTGCTCTGGAATTAATTTTTGGCGTTTACGCGCTCTTTCCCAAAGATACATTTTTCACAATTTTCTGAGCTCCGTTTCACATAGAATCTGCCGGGATTTCGAAAAGTTCGTGAAACACCCATTTTTATAAATTTCGGTTTAATCACGCAATCAATCTTGGCACCTCCCTCACACCTTCCACTGCGACGCCCAACCCTCCCACCACTCCCCGACGCCCATCAATATCAAACTCTTCGAACTATTTTTTATTTGACCCCACCTCCACGACGACGGAAAAAGTAGGCCAAGTCTTTTTATCGCTATGTATTTAAAAAACCTGGCTTCAGTGATGGGCGTTTGATATTCTCTATTCTATGAAGCTCTTTAAATCAGCCATATAGCAAATACTGAGAGACAGATGTGATTGAATATTCAACGTGAGGATTTTCGATCTCCATTCAAATATATGCACAAAGTGCTTTAAAATTCTGTTTTCACAGAATTCATTGACCAATTGCCCCACAGGCTGCTCTTTCCAGACTGACGCTGCGACAGCATTGAGAGTAGGATTCCGGACCTGAAGCAAGTACCTATGCCATTGCGATGTGGCCTTTTGTGACCTTTTTATGGCCTTTTTATGGCCTTCTTTCGAGTGTGTGGCGTTTTGCAGTGTTCCGGTGGATGCACAGTTGCCGACCTTTCTGTTGCATCATAGAAAGCTTCAATATCTTGCCGACTTTTGACTACCATGTACCTCCATCACGCAATTACGGCAACATTAAATCCCTAAAACCGTGGCGTATCAGCAAAACGAATGGCAATTTGGAAGTATCATGTCGTCAAGCACGAGCAAATAATCCTCGACGGTATACCTACTTATAATGTCGTTGCAATTTAACCAATCAATAGACACGGGCGGATGTTACTCTCCAGAAAAACCATCCCTTTCTTCAGTAATTGGCAATCTTTTACCAAACAGACATTCCCAGGGGGCAGTTCCTAAAACAGGACATACTCGTAGAACGACGATTATAACGTAATTCCATCCACGTGCAATAGAGAGCCTCCTCCTGATGATCATTCCAACAGGTACGAGCATCTGTTAATGTCACAACCGAAAGACCTATACCTACAATCCCCGAAAGCTGATGATACACTGCGCGTTTAATCGTGTCTGGAGGGCAGAAATACCCGTGTTTCTTGCTGTCAATTTACAAAATTATCCTTCCCCACTTTACCGCAGAGCCGGGTTTCTTTTCATTGTTGACAAGCACTGATAACGTCCTCTTAACAGCAGATCCTAACAGTGATTGGAGTGGGCAACCGGGTGCACCTTCCTGCAGTTTGCGAAAATGAAGAACATTGCAGTCTGTGATAAAGAAAATGTTGTTACATTTTATGGCAAATACCACATTGCGAACTTAAACACGATAAAAGCACCTTTGGGTTATGTCATTTATAAGGGGGGGACACAATTGCACGGCAACAGGGGAACATTTTCAGAAAAAAGCAGTACTCTATGCCGTGCAGTTGTGTCCCCCTTTGGCTCCGGGCAGACGTTACAAGGTGTGCTTTTTCTCTGTCGTGCAATTGTGTACTTCTCAAACGGTTTTCTTATGCATATTCGTTTCTATACTGCCTGCATTGTTTTTTCTTGTTCTGAATCTGTAATTGCGGGCTAAGCGGATCGGTTTAGTCGCTTTAAAATCGCGCATGAGAGATCAGGTCAGGCTTGGTCAGATTGGATTAGATTAGGTCGAGGTTGTTTTAAGTAAAGATGTATTTTTTGGTTGTTTTAAGTAAAGGTACACTGCACAGAGAACCCTAACCTGACCTAACCTAACCCCAAACCTAACCCAACCTACCCTAACCTAACGACCTAACTGAACCTAACCTAACTTAACTTAACCTATCCAAAGCGCCTATCCTATCCCAACAGGCTTCCCACCCTCTATAGAAATAAGGCACACCCTGTGTCGTATGCTGATACCAAAGGGGCGACACAATTGCACGGCAAAGGGTACTGCTGTTTTCTGAAAATAAGGTATATTAGATTGAATTCAATCGTTTATTTTTGGGGTTGCCCCCTTATCAACGTTATGCAATTATTACAACAATCAGAGAGAAAGGCAAAATTATATCCGAAAACAAACAAAAATAGGCATGCAATCGCTAGGTATTTAGCAGCAGAAACCATGAAAAATAGCATAACACCTGACATTGATTCAAGCGAAATAATCAGATAGACGTTGTTGAAAAATAGGAATGCTTAAAGGGAGATTGAAGGTGGATGCCGGCAATTGATTCCACTCAGCTATAGTTCTAGGAAGAAAAGAAAATTTCCCAACGTCCTTTTCGATATTCAGCAACCTGATTTTATAATTATGGTCACGGCGAGAATAATAATGTGGCTGCTTCACATGGACCAACAACTCACCCCATCCACCAACATTGGATACTATCAAAAATATTGCAAGCAACCTGGCCACTTTCCTGCGATTTGCCAAGGATGACCAACCAAGAGAGATCATCATTTGAGTGACACTACTCGTGCGCCCGTAATCACCCATAACAAACCTCGCAGCACGGCGCTGGACTGCCTCCAAGATGTGACAATTTTT
>JASGXE010009878.1:0-44432 GCA_030068105.1 Sinentomon sp. SZTP_YWyxl
CAAAGGTCGCAATTTTTTACATATTTGAGTACATTAATTCCGCCGCCACTTTACAGCAGTTTCCTTTGATATTGCCAATGTATGCAGGGTGTTCCGTGAGCCATAGTTTGCCAAATCTCGTGAGGCAATTCCAAGACGAGAATGTGAAATGACGTTTGTCCTCCTATGACTTCTGCGGGAGTTCCCCGAAAATAAAACAACATGGCACATTTTGTGGTAAACAACATTAGTAAAATTCGAGGACATTGAATACACCAAAAATTTACCCTAAATCAAATAGCAAAGCAACGAAAATGACAAAAAAGCATGAAGTGACAGCAGCCAGAGCACATCTTAGTATCACTTCGTGCTTTTTTGTCATTTTCGTTGCTTTACTATTTGATTTTGAGTAAATTTTTGATGTTTTCAAAATGTCGCAGAACTTTAGTGTAGTGTTCCATTTTATTCCGGGGTGTATACCCGCAGAAGTAATCGGAGGACAAAAAGTCAATTTTCAATTTCCTCTTGGAATTGCCTCAGGACGCTGCCCACGAGACTTGGCAAACCACACCTCTTTGGTACGGGACGCATGTTTACACAACCGACACCAACATCAGATGGCAGGCAGGCGCCCCAAGCGAGCATTTTTTTCCGAGAGGGCGCTAGGGTTGGGAACAGGGTTAGGTCAGGTTCAGATAGCTTTATTGAACAATACACAATTCGGACTTCTCTTTCGAGTATGGTGCCCCAATCGAGCATGCTTGCACAAAACGCTTGCTGCCATCTGATGTTGGTGTCGGTTGTGTAAACATGCGTACGGGACACACTGTATAATATGCACATTATTCCATTTACACACGAAAAATAGTGATTGTGCCTATTGTTGTGACCACTTTGAAAGAAGCGAACAATAGAAATGTGCCATATGGCAAGTGAAAGCAGCGATTACCTTTTCCCGTACATGAAGACTTCTGCTAACGTCCACACTGTTCGCAGCCGACAGAATTCTTCAAATTATTCGCAAACATGTAAAATAAGCCAGAAAGGAGAGTTGCTATAGCTCTCATATACCTGTCCCGGTTTCACATTTCGCTTTGACAGTTTGCAAGTAATTTGAACGTCAGAGGCCAAAATTGAATGATGAAATGGAAAAAGGCCTGGAGGGTGTACGAGGGTAGGTATATTGTTTCGGAATTCGAATCGACGGAGAATACGAGGTTGATATCGAATCCTCTGGATTCCCATCGATCAAAAAGGAAATAATGAAATTTTCAATGCTTTTTTTCATCCCCTTGCGATGAAATAAGAGACATTTTAAAGCACAGCGCTCTTCACCTCCTCCCGTAATCCACCACATCTTTCTCAATCCCTTTTTACGCCGCGTTCTCATTTGACGCAACCACTACGTCCGTAAGAGTTGTAGGTGAAGTGGTGCCTTGTTCAGCGGGGAATACTGAACATTCTGCTCAATATACTCAGACATTCAAAATACTCGGGCCATTGGAGATTTTTGTCAGACTTTTGAAGGACGGGGCAATGTTATTCCCCATCCAGTAAGCGCTGTTAATTGCATTCCTTCATGTAATGTGTTTTGCGGCGCATGTGAAATGGGGAATTACATTGCCCCGTGCTTCAAAAGTCGGAAAAAATCGCCTATGGCCCGGGTGTTCAGAATGGCTCCGTATGTTATATTGCTGCGTCAATTGACGCGCGTAGAAATGTATTTTGCGTCAAGTGCTTGAAACACTGAAATTGTTCTGGGAAATGAGGGGAAAAGCAATGGTGAAAAACAATAAGGACTCGGTGAAGGGCATCATTTTGCTTTTAATTCCCGTTCTGAAATGGCACTGTCTGAAACTGAACTCTGTGGAAAACAAAATCAAATCATTCCCAACATTGGCGTAGGGTCTACGCCTGAGAGCAACCAGTTTCTCAAAAGCAGCCAAAAAAGTAGTTTGATCAAAATGTATTTCGACGTCAAGGGTTGTTTGAGCACTGCAAACTCCTCCGTGTTATACATCATATGGCCAGCCCGGTCCTGTTGATGATTCGGAAGATACCTCTTTATTGAGCGATTTTCAATCCAATTGTTTGGGTCTCAACAGTGAAAACCGTCAGCTTGCGAGCTGCGCAGCTCTCATATTTCGAATCGATTTCAAAATAAAAAACGGAGCAATTTTCGCAACAATGTGGGATTCGGACATATTCTCCACATTGTTATACCACTTTGGGGTGCCTCTGGGATTATTCTTTTGGAAAAGGAATGTTTTTTAGAAGGAGCACTAATGGCCGAATTCCCCAAAGCCGCTAACCCTAACCCTAACCTTTAGCTTGAAAAATAACCAATTTGATGCAAATATTTCTACTGGAAGATTTTATTTCTATAAACAACAATATTCATTTTCCATCGCTGAGAAAGATGCATGTCAGATATGAACGTAGAATTGGCTATTTTTTACGCTTCGGATTTGCGGGTTTGGGTTTGTGGCTTTGGGGAATACAGCGGTAAATTTGTAGGGTAGGCTATACGACAATGATAATTGGAAGTACGATTTCGTATGTTTCATGTTGACCTAATTAAACTCAAGTAGAATTCCTGCTCCTTTTACAGACGTGGAGACCATGGCAAACAAACCGCAGTGGTAACTCATGAAGGTATGAATTACTTGTCCTCCGATCACATTATGTCGATTGGTGCTCGTGCAATGGTGATTGTCTTTCCACGATTTGCATGCTGAACACCAGTTGTTTCTGATGAAAGAAACTCTTTTTTGTCTCTCGGCGTTTTCCCGCTGACCTGCCGGAGTTTCCTAATCTCGCTTTGATTTTCTTGATTTGAAGATTCCAGAAGCTCCCAATGGATTCAGTCACAAAAGACCTAAAGAGGAAGTCTATTGTTTCACTGCCATTACCAGCCACGGGGGCTTCTTGTCTTTGATGTAGCGTGATGTGGGCAGCCCCAAAAACGCCCCCTGACCCCCAGACGGTCGCAGTAACTCATTTCTTCGACCGCGCGCAGGCCTTGAAAGAGTCATTATTTCGCTCGCCATTCTCATTTTTGGATTGAGATGATGTGTCCGGATATTGATCCATTCCGCGGATTTTTCCGGTTCGATGCGAAAATAATGATGCTCGTATTTTCTCGATTGGTTCGACTGATTTGTCCTTTTTTCTTGAACCTCCTGACAAGAAGTGCACATTTGCAGAATCAAATGTAGCGGTCCGGCGAAATACATGCAGCTCTTTGGACCACTTCGCCCCCTCTTTGGTCCACAACACCCTCTTGCATGTTGTGTTCGTCCATTCTTCTGTTGTCCATATTCACAGGACAGCACAGGGCGTCAATTAAAAAGTTCGCCTTTAGAAGATTATTTTCGCCCCAGTGAGAAGATCAGCAAAATGGAGAACGAAATTAGAATTGAATTTCTTTTTTGCGAGTTGGGATCTGTCAAACGTTTTAGGAAAGTCTGCTGTCCGTATTTTTTGTCGGCGTCCGCAGTATGCTGTCCGTATTGAAGACAACCCACCGAGGGGCGGAGGAGAATGAAAATTTGAGTGAGCAAATTACGTAGGAGACTGAGTCTCAACCCTCAAATCCTGAAATAATAAGAAATCAAATAGTCCATGAACAAAAAAAGATAAGAATCTTTCAAAGAGAGAGAGATCACAAGATAAAAAAAAGAGACAGGGTGTAAAAGGACTAGACAAAGTCTGCTGTCCGTATTTATACTCTGACTCTATTTCTAAAGTAAACGCAATAAAGCACACATAGCACACCTGCTGTGTTCCGTTGAACACTTATGGTTGAGTTCAGATTTGCCAAATGTGCCATATATGCTGTTGGTTTGGTAAGTTTATCACCTTTCTTCTCAGAGTAGACGTTTTTGATTTCTGATGGAGAAAAATGTTGTTGCTTTGATATGAACTTTTTTTTCCTTTCCTTTCAGGGTTGACGTTCTTGATTTCTGATATGGGAGATAATAAATTATTGGTGAAAAAAAACTTAAAAAAAAACCTCGACTCTCTTCTGTTCAAGAGAATTCCACCGGTGGAGAAAGAACGAACGCGCTGCTTTTTACCGACAGCGTAGATTCAAGCCAGTCGATGAAATCAGTCGGGCGCAATTATCACCCTTGCATAGTTAACAATTCTCGTGCGGAAGCCAAATTGTGAAACGCACGGCTTCACCTGTGCGAAAATTACGGTTTTTAAATTATACTCGTTTCCTAATTGTTGAAGCCCTATATCACCCTGCTGCATTTGCGTCCAATCTGCGGTGGAGACTGCTCTCATTTAGACGCTTTTTATTATTTGAACAAATTAACAGAGAGAGAGAGACCGACAACTGGAATCCCTTTCCATCACTTCACTCCCTGACACTCTGCACAGATTGGCACTGCTGCCCATGTTTGTATACTGGCGGTGGAATTTATGTTCACACACAAGCAAAAACTTACGACTGTTCAGATTTTAGTAAAAATCCATGCTGGAGAAATTAAAGATCCTCTTTAAGAAGCGAGATCAAAATCGATGCCTGTAGAAAGTCTTGTTGCGATCTCACGCTTAAATTTCAACCGTCTGCATAAGGGTAACAAGAAGGGGAAAAAGTTTCGGAGGCAACGGTTAAATGGGAAAAAACATGTATGAGTAGATTAATTGCGTCGATACACATTGCAAACGAAGAACAGGCTCAATGATGAGTTTTTGCCACGGGTTGGCTTTCAACGGTTCAAACGTTTGCACACGTATGTTCCAGTTTAAAGAAACATATGCAGTTTGACGAGTGCCTATTGCAAACCAATTCCAGTCGCTTTTCTACTGGCATACCTATGTGGAAGCGTGGTCCGCCCTCGGAACCCGAGGGGTTCGTGATCCAAAGCGTGGCATAATTCCCTGCACGCATTGAAGAGTCAATACTGGTTTGGCCAGGCTTGACAAAGTAACGTTGGCATTTGCGGTTTGTCGGGAAATGGATGCATATTCAATATGCTCGTTACTACATTTTGCAATAGTTTGGTTTTCAAAACTACAGTTTCCCATGTTGCACCCTGTAGATTTGTCACATCACGCAGGACATGCTTGATGCTGCCATGTGTGCTGAAATGCTTTGGTGCAACACGCATCGAAGGCCATGATGTGTGTTGTTTGAATTGATTTTCGTTAGGGGTAAAAGCGCAACGGAACCCCTTGGTTTTTAAAGAGGTACGCAACACACATCGAAAGCCATGATGTGTGTTGCTATGATTTGATTTTCGTAAGGGGTAAAAGCGCAACGGAACCCCTTGGTTTTTAAAGAGGTACGCAACACACATCGAAAGCCATGATGTGTGTTGCTATGATTTGATTTTCGTTAGGGGTAAAAGCGCAACGGAACCCCTTTACTTTTAAAGAGGCACGTAACACGCATCGAAAGCCATGATGTGTGTTGCTATAAATTGATTTTCGTTAGGGGTAAAAGCGCAACGGAACCCCTTAATTTTTAAAGAGGCACGCAACACACATCGAAAGCCATGATGTGTGTTGCTATGAATTGACTTTCGTTAGGGGTAAAAGCGCAACAGAACCCCTTGATTTTTAAAGAGGCACGCAACACACACCGATAGCTATGATGTGTGTTGCTATGATTTGATTTTCGTTAGGGGTAAAAGCGCAACAGAACCCCTTGATTTTTAAAGAGGCACGCAACACACACCGATAGCTATGATGTGTGTTGCTATGATTTGATTTTCGTTAGGGGTAAAAGCGCAACAGAACCCCTTTACTTTTAAAGAGGCACGTAACACGCATCGAAAGCTATGATGTGTGTTGCTATGAATTGATTTTCGTTAGGGGTAAAAGCGCAACGGAACCCCTTGATTTTTAAAGAGGCACGCAACACACATCGAAAGCCATGATGTGTGTTGCTATGATTTGGTTTTCGTTAGGGGTAAAAGCGCAACGGAACCCCTTTACTTTTAAAGAGGCACGTAACACGCATCGAAAGCCATGATGTGTGTTGCTATGATTTGGTTTTCGTTAGGGGTAAAAGCGCAACGGAACTCCTTGATTTTTAAAGAGGTACGCAACACACATCGAAAGCCATGGTGTGTGTTGCTATGATTTGATTTCCGATCGGAGTAAAAGCGAAACGGAACCCCTTAACTTTTAAAGAGGCACGTAACACGTATCGAAAGCCATGATGTGTGTTGCTATAAATTGATTTTCGTTAGGGATAAAAGCGCAACGGAACCCCTTGATTTTTAAAGAGGCACGCAACACACATCGAAAGCCATGATGTGTGTTGCTATGATTTGATTTTCGTTAGGGGTAAAAGCGCAACGGAACTCCTTGATTTTTAAAGAGGCACGCAACACACATCGAAAGCCATGATGTGTGTTGCTATGATTTGGTTTTCGTTAGGGGTAAAAGCGCAACGGAACCCCTTTACTTTTAAAGAGGCACTAACACGCATCGAAAGCCATGATGTGTGTTGCTATGATTTGGTTTTCGTTAGGGGTAAAAGCGCAACGGAACTCCTTGATTTTTAAAGAGGTACGCAACACACATCGAAAGCCATGGTGTGTGTTGCTATGATTTGATTTCCGATCGGGGTAAAAGCGCAACGGAACCCCTTTACTTTTAAAGAGGCACGTAACACGCATCGAAAGCCATGATGTGTGTTGCTATAAATTGATTTTCGTTAGGGGTAAAAGCGCAACGGAACCCCTTGATTTTTAAAGAGGCACGCAACACACATCGAAAGCCATGATGTGTGTTGCTATGATTTGATTTTCGTTAGGGGTAAAAGCGCAACGTTACCCCTTGACTTTTAAAGAGGCACGTAACACGCACCGAAAGCAATAATGTGTGTTGCTGTGATTTGATTTTCGTTAGGAGTAAAAGTGCAACGTTGCCCCTTGACTTTTAAAGAGGCACGCAACACGCATCGACAGTAATGATGTGTGTTGCTATGATTTGATTTTCGTTAGGGGTTAGAGCGCAACGTTACCCCTTGACTTTTAAAGAGGCACGTAACACGCATTGAAAGCCGTGATGTGTGTTGCTATGATTTCATTTTCGTTAGGGATAAAAGCGCAACGTTACCCTTTGCTATTGAAAGAGACAGGCAACATTCATCAAAAGGCATTATGTGTTTTGTTGAAAGATTCTGTTGTCCTTGAACTTGTTTTTTTTTCTTCCAAGATTGAACGGATGAGGAGGAGTTCGGTTCCACCGTCAGAAAGAATACGAGGTTGGGCTGAACAGTGATCTCCATTCAAACTGGATATCAATGGAGAAGCGCAGCGGCCTGGCACCGCGGGCTTCTCTGCTGGGTTTTCTCGCGACGGGCAGAAAGAGAAAATTCAGCTTGGCTGCGCAACCGCAGCATTTTTTCAAACGCAGCCAAAGGCTGATTAAAGCGAAAGTTCCATGAAGCAGCGGGCAGTGTTTGAGCCTTATGGCAAGACCTACATCCTGTAAACATTTTCTGAATTTTGGATAAAAACGTCCAACGTTACGACCAATTTTATTTGCCTTTTTGCCATTCTCCAATCTGGATCCATTCAAAGAGCGCACTCTCCTGCCCGCCGAGAGAGCGCCCGTGAGAATGCCGGTGTGAGAGAGACCGATGCCACGCTGCTCTGCTGCACGAGAAGATGCAAGCAGAGTCGAGTTGAACCGTGGCCTCCGAGAGAACAAGGCCATTGCGCAGAAATTAAAAATTGGTGTGACGTCACAGGACCGGATGGTGTTTCCTTGAGTTTTGAAATGCGTCCAAATGGCGGACCGCGGCGCGGCGCCCAAGGAAACTTCCATTTCTCTTGATTTAGACAACAGATTTTGATGAAATTTTGCATGGAAGAAAGCGAAAAAATGTGCGATTTCAAATATGTTGTGGTTCTTGACTTTCTCCAGGAAAAAATGAAATTATTTCAGGAATGAAAGTGTTCAGGTTAAGATGCGAAAGAATTCCGGATTCCTGACATATTTTGATTAATTGCGCGATTTTTTCTGCTGCAACGTGGTTTTGACCTGAGGAAGAGTTGTAGAGAAAACTTTCAGCTTTCCAAAAAGTCCAAAATCATTGCATTTGAACACCATTTGACTATTTATAAGAGGGAATGCGACATGGAAGCGCATGTTTGTTTTTGGCGCAAGAACACGCGTCGAAATGTGTCTTGATATGGTTTTGGTGTTCAAATTCAATTATTTTATCATTTTGGGAAAGGTGAAAGCTTCCTCGACAACTCTTCCGCAGGTCAAAACCACGTTGCATCGGAAAAAATCGCAAAATCATTCAACAATGTGTGGCAGAAACTTTTGCAAAAATTGAAAAATTTCAGCAGGCACCAGGGATCGAACCCGGGCCCTTTCTCGTCTGAAGCGAGAATTCTACCACTGAACCAACGAAGCATCTCGAAATTACTCCCTCAGAACTGTCCTTTTAAGAAACAACGCCAACATGCCAGCACCGACGTGAGCATTTTGAACTGTGCTTGCATCCCAGACTGCGAAGAATTGACTGCGGAGAATTGGGAAGTTGCCTTCTTTTTGGCCTTTGAAGGACGTTTTTTTGAGTGTTTTGGTATCATTTTTGCGACGTAAAGATCCTATGATCATTGTGTGTTCATTTGAAACATTCCGCACTCAAATCTGTTCACGAGATTTCAAGAACGGAACAATTTTCTCTGCTCCTTCCCATTCCTCCCAATGCATTTCTTCGCAGTTTCCCGTCGGGTCTTGTGACGTCACCAAACCAGCGCAACGGCCTTGTTCTCTCGGAGGCTACGGTTGAACACGCCTGGGGCCTGAATTCACATGTGCTTCGCTTTTCATCAATATGGTGTCATCGATCATTTGACCATAGATATTTTCCCTGCTTCGTTGCACCCTGCCTGTCCAGTATTGTCACTATCTTCTTTCATTCACAGGCATCTCTTTCTTTGTGAAGGTAAATTTTTTCTGGCTAGCAATGTTTTTATATCTCTCGTATTATTCTTGGTGTCATACAAACAGCTGCGTCCAACCCACGACAGAATGCTATCAATGATTACTTGCATAATCGCCGCAAAAATATTATTGAGCCGAGGGCTATATGGCCTCTTTAGGATTGATGTTTAAAGGTTGTGGAAGATGTAGTTTAATTTTCTAAACTTTTTTAATCATAATAATAACTCTAGAAGGCAAATATCGACTTATCAGGTTCTACATTGTTTGCCAAATTGGCTCAGTCGATATCCGAAAATTATTTTTCAAAATTTCGAAACGATTTGCTCTGATAAGACCGCACGAGTAGCATTCAACATATTCAAGAGTGCTTTTCATCAAAACGCAGGAAGGACGTGGAAATTGACGTTTCAAGTTGCCTTGGAAACTTTGCCCGAAGATATTTTGTCACCGGCATAGAACTAAAAACAAGACCCCACTCCAAAATCCTGTTCTCCCCAAAAACCTCATAAAACTTCGGGACAAAATCCTGCAACCGGACTCCCAAGCAACAAAGAGAATCGCAGTTTGTCACTCCAAAGTCAGTTTGTAGAAATTGAATACCATGTTTACTTCACTTTTGCTTTTTCCAATAGTCAAAAAACAAGACACGTCACACAGTAAAATGCAAGAAAGAATGGGAACTTCAACGAACGGATAAAAGCAAAGGCAATCATCCAAAAAGTAACTGAAATGAAATTGAGCAAGATGATTTTGAAGGTATACACGGTGTTCACATTTATGAGGAGGTCAGAAAGTCTTGTGCACAAATGGGTGATCGAGGGCATTCCAGTCCCTTGCGGTTCTTGGGAAGAAACTGTTAAAATATGGATTGAACCGTAGGATAGGCACTCGCACATGAGTATTAAAATGAGTTCGACGTGCTGTGTCGATGCAGGAGATTGAAGGTGGAAGGTAGATCGAACCCCAATAATAAAGGTACAGTAAGTTGCAAAAACCTGTCACACATACAGTTGGAATCGGAGAAGCTGATTTGAATTTGCAAAATAACTGTGCACACGTGTGACAGTTGTTTTGAAAATGGAACATCTCCCATTCGCCCTGTATGTGTGACAGCGTTTTGCAACCTGCCGACTGTACACGTCAAGCGTCACATAGAAGAGGTGACAATTCAACAGTGATTTTCATCAAAACGCAGAAATTCGTAGAAACTGAAGTTATTGGAGAGGTCTGCTCTTATTTCGTAACCTACAGATTTTCTTACCAGTTGAAAATCCGAATTTTGCGATAAGCTAAAAATCTGAGCTTCTAGTTTTTGTATTCTTTTTGGGGAATCATTTGTCCTCCTTCAGAATCCTCCAAAAGGTGATTGAATTGAATTTTAATAAGTACTTAGAGGGCGTTACCCTTTATCGTACAACATACACAAAACAGGAAGAACGAATTAAACAATGGAGAGTGAGATGAAACAGGGAAAGAGTATTCTAAACAATAATGGACATGACGTGAAAAAGATGCAAAAAAAAATTCACAGCGGAACAGAACAGACAAGTAATTGACACGTTCGCTGTACAACAAGCTCAGTCAGGCAAAAAACCTCCTGGAGCCATTGAGGTTGCCAAACGATGGCGGAGAGTTTCCACAGTCAAAGGAGGAGAGGGGACGGGGGCAGGGAGCGAGTTCCTGTCTTTAAACAGTTCTCACAAGGAAAGAAAATCTGCCCACATCCTTTTTGAAAGACAACGGCCTAACCTTAGGCAAGTGATCATAACGAACGAGCATAAAAGGAAGGGAACTGGATATAGGACAAAAACTCCCCCCATCCTCCAAAATTGCTTAGAATTTTATAGAAGCTTAATACACGTTGAAGGCGAGAGGGCGACATTTCGAAGCGGAGACATTCCGCTTCGAAATGTCGAATGTTCAAGGCGACATTCGAAGAGGAGACGCACCACTGCGATATAGACTCCAAATCTCGTTGTAGAGCAAGGCGATCATCAGCAGAGTCCATCTGTCTGTACACAATGCAATCATTACAAGTGATGCTGGAGCATTGGGCAGTCTTGTGAAAGCATAATTTATAGCTCAGAATAAAGTTGACATTTTTAAGGGACCGGTGACAGGGATAGAATGGACTGGGATAGAATGGGAAAGAGGTAGAATGGGACTGAGACAGAATGGGACTGAGGCAGAATGAGACTGAGGCAGAATGGGACTGAGGCAGAATGGGACTGGGGCAGAATGGGACTGGGGCAGAATGGGAGTAAGGCAGAATGGGACTGAGGCAGAATGAGACTGAGGCAGAATGGGACTGAGGCAGAATGGGACTGAGGCAGAATGGGACTGAGGCAGAATGGGACTGAGGCAGAACGGGACTGAGGCAGAATGGGACTGGGGCAGAATGGGACTGAGGCAGAATGGGACTGAGGCAGAATGGGACTGAGTCATAATGGGACTGAGGCAGAATGGGATTAGGCAGAATGAGACTGAGGCAGAATGGGGTTGAGGCAGGATGAGACTGAGGCAGAATGGGACTGAGGCAGAATGGGACTGAGGCAGAATGGGATTGAGGCAGAATGGGACTGAGGCAGAATGAGACTGAGGCAGAATGGGACTGAGGCAGAATGGGACACAGGCAGAATGGGACAGAGGCAGAATGGGACTGAGGCAGAATGGGACACAGGCAGAATGGGACAGAGGCAGAATGGGACTGAGACAGAATGGAACTGGGGTAAAATTTTTTCATTTGTTGCGGGCATGGAGTTAGGTGGGTTTGACATTGAGTGACATGACATTGCTCCACACGAATTTCGATGGCGAAAAGAAATGACCCAACTGCTGTCTCATCAGTCAGCACGCTAGGATATGAAGATGAGGACGATTTAGGATACGCGTGTGAAAGGATAGGTTAGGTTGGGTTAGGTCAGGTTAGGTTAGGTTTAGTTAGCTTTAAGTTTGTCACAGAGCAATGGTGATAACCGTTCAGTACTACCGACTTCGGTGTCTCGTCTGAGTCGCGCAGAGGATAAAATGGTTGGGGATGAAAAGCACCTAAGAGCCTTTCCGCAAATTCAGTGGACTGAGGCAGAATGGGACTGGGGCAGAATGGGACTGAGGCAGAATGGGACTGAGGCAGAATGGGACTGAGGCAGAATGGGACTGAGGCAGAATGGGACTGAGGCAGAATGGGACTGAGGCAGAATGGGACTGAGGCAGAATGGGACTGAGGCAGAATGGGACTGAGGCAGAATGGGACTGAGGCAGAATGGGACTGAGGCAGAATGGGACTGAGGCAGAATGGGACTGAGGCAGAATGGGACTGAGGCAGAATGGGACTGAGGCAGAATGGGACTGAGGCAGAATGGGACTGAGGCAGAATGGGACTGAGGTAGAATGGTACTGAGGCAGAATGGGACTGAGGCAGAATGGGACTGGGGTAGAATGGGACTGAGGCAGAATGGGACTGAGACAGAGTGGGACTGAGGCAGAATGGGACTGAGGCAGAATGGGACTGAGTTAGAATGGGACAGAGGCAGAATGGGACTGACGCAGAATGGGACTTAGGCAGAATGGGACTGGGGCAGAATGGGACAGAGGCAGAATGGGACTGAGGCAGAATGTGACTGAGGCAGAATGGGACTGAGGCAGAATGGGACTGGGGCAGAATGTGTTTAATGATTGCAAACCCAAGGGACGAATGATGTTGTCAATTGAATGGAAGTCCAAAGAAGCCAGTTGTTCAACTTTGGTGCTGTTTAATACTGACAGCGGTTGATGACAGATGACACTTGATGATCCAGAAATCAAAGAAATGGAACTGAATAATGTGACAGACGTTTGTGTTATGGATGAAATCCCTCCCCCATGACTTAACTTTTGTTATCCATCAACGCTGCAATTGATTTCAGACGTCTCCCAGCTATTGTCGACAATATTGGTTTTTAATTGGTTTCCTGCCATGAAACTGCTTTCCTGAACTATCTTGATTATTGTGCCCATTGCCTAAGGCTGAAATATGAACACGAGAGAACAGAGCCCTCAGATCATAGCTTGTCCAAAAATACAAATTCCACTTATAATTCTCATCCACTCATCCACTCAAAGATAAGGTTGGATCATCAAGAAAATGTTTAGTTTGATCATCCTCGAAGGAGAATAGTTCCGAAATTTTAAGAATGAACATATTCAAGTTTTTTTTTTCTTTTCTCGAAATCCAACGCAACAAACATGCGTGGGTGATCACTTTCAATATGAGCTTTGACAACAAATACGAAACTAAATGCATGTAAATGCTCATTGTTAAGTTTTCGGAACAATGACAAAGTGCGACCACAGAAAGTAACTAAGGCCTCACGAAAAACCCACAATTTGAGGCTCATTCATAAACCTCCAAATCTTTGGTCGAATGAAAAATTATGGCACTTGAACAAATCTGTTCCGAAACCTGACAATCTCGAATATTGCTCTCAAAATCTTTCTGATTCAAAATTTCACTGATGCAAAGCACTTCAGCCCAAAATATCGATTTTTCTCATGAAAACACGGATAACTGAAAAGCTGAAATCTCGCAGCTATCTGACTTAAAGATTCGATGCCTGCAAGGACACCCACCCTTTTCCACTCTTGAAATGCCTAAACAGGTTTATATAGTTTGATTCACGATTCTCTGGTCGGATGCAATTTTATGGACAATTTTATGTGTTGAAATCCTTTATTCCTTTCCTTTGAGAAATCAAGAATTCCAATGGAAAATATTTGTCAAAATTCAGAAAACTCACTTGTTCACACTGGTGTGTGATTACGCGAAGCCAACTGTCCAGCAAATGTTTGAAAAAGGACAATGAAAAATGCCCCTGAAAGGTATGCAAATGAATGAACTTTTTGCGCTGGGGAATCGGAAAATTCTCGACCAAAAACGCAACCTCGGAAAATCAACAAAGCAATTCTTGCTTCCTAAACGAAAAATCCTGAATCAAACAATGTACAAATCAAATTGCAAATGGTGGCCTGTGGCCAATACTCACCTCCCAACGGATCGATGAAAAAACTGTGAAAACTGATGAAAATGAAAATGGCGGTACAAAAATTGGATGGATCACAAGCACAACAGCATTCACACGATGAGGACGAACTGAATGAGGAGGAATCTGTCTGCAGCCAAATTTGTCAAAAGAGGACGATTCACTGATCCGCCAAAGCTGTTATAACCTCACCTCGAGTTATCAGACGAAATTCAAATCATTTTTCCATCCAATGAGAAGCTGCCACTGATCGAATGTTGACCAGGGGTTTTCAAAGAGTGTGGAAGAAAATTCCGACAAACTTTTCCAAAAATTCAGACCTAAAACAAATGATCAGGGAATGCAAAGTAATATCGTCACTAACAGGTATATCGTTCGTGACAGATATTACAAATGGGACTGAGGCAGAATGAGATTAAGGCAGAATGGGACTGAGGCAGAATGGGACTGAGGCAGAATGGGACAGAGGCGGAATGGGACTGGGGCAGAAGTGGACAGAGGCCGACAAAAAAATTATGCCTCTGTCCCATTCTGCCTCAGTCCGTTCTATCCCAGTCCCCCGATCCATTTTTAAGCTTCAAAGGTTTTTTTATCACGGGAAACACATCTCCATTTTTGCTGCTTTACAAGACTTGGTTGATAGAGTGGAAGTGTTTCTCAAGCCTTTAAGCTTTCGCAATTCACATTTCGGATATTTCAACGCTCACCTACGTCAATGGTCTAATAATTTGCAAAAATATCCTCTCCATTTTTAACCCTTTGTCTGTTATTGGCTTCGATTGAAGCCACCAAGGATCTTTGCACCCTTCAAGGGTTTTCAGCCAAATAATTTCAGCAAATAAAAACACTAAAATTTTGGTTTCAATCACCAAAATAAAGGTTTCTAAACTAGGAGTTTGGAAATTGCTAAAATTGACCATCATGCTGAAAAAGATACGCAAATTGAAATTTTAAAAACTTTCCTAAATTAAATCTACAATGGTAGGATAAAAATTTTGATATTCAGCAATGATGCAATAGGAGAATGAGAATGTCGCTGAAATGAGAATGCGACATGAAACACATTTAACCTACAGCCCTGTATATGACAGTTTGGCATTTTAAATGGGAAACATCGATCCGGGAATTTGGGCTAAAACCCGCCATTTTGTTTCCTTTCATCGAATCTAAAGCGACGTTTCCGGAGTCCACTCACTCGCGGATTTCTCGTTGTATCTTGGAAAGTTATCATCCGATTTGAACAAGGTTGGGGTTTTTGAAAAGAGGACGAAACAGGCTTTATAATATCTCTGAAGAAACTTTTAAACGGCTGGCAAACAGACGTGCAATCGCATTGTGAAACCAAATTGACCTTTTTCCATGTGAAAAAGTGTCGGCCGATTTTAGCGGTTTCTGGGAACCCCGACACCGAATACCAAAGTGTTTGGTATGTTCTTAAAACTCATTTTATGCTTAACAGTAAAGTTCGCGACGGCACCCACCTTAGCTGGTTCGAGAGTCGGGCTATGGGCCAAAGAGTCGCCAAACCCACGGTCAAAACTCTCCTCATTTTACAATTTCAATCGGCTTCTCAAACCGTCTGCAAAAATTTGCAGACGGTTTGATTTCTGCTTCCCCGGAAAGAAGCCCGAATTTGTCCCCTTTCTGAAAACTCCGAATATATTGAAATCGGATTAAAACTTTCAGAGACATGCCAAGAAGTCTTCATGCGCGCCCGCAAAAGAATGTTGTCCGCTGAGGCGACCAAAAGGCAACAATTTTGCTTGCTCTCTCCCGATTTTTCTCCGCCCCTCACCCGTTTCAAAATTACCATGGGAATGCCTGACTGTAGTTATAGTATGTACACGGCGGTGATTTAACCATGCGAAAAACAAAAAAATTGGATATTTCCACCGCCCCTGAAAACAAACTGCTATGCAACACACATCTCAGCAAAAATCACCGATCGCATAGCGCTTGAAATAGTTAGGCGCTAAAATGGCGCATCCAACTGCCAAAACCGTCGCAACTGCACCATGTCCAGGTGGGATGAACAGACGAACCAGACACACAGAAAGTGTGGTTTTTCGCAGCGCTCAGATCTTGCGAATATGCGTGCGGCTTTTGCGCATTCGGGAAACAAAATATGCCAAAAACTTGTTGTTTTTCACTGGTCTTCGATTGCGTTCACTTTTCTTTAATGAAGGTCCACATCCGCTGCTGATTACATCCATAATTTGACCACAGATATTTTCCCTTCGATGCACCCTGTCTGGTTATTAATGTCAACCTTCTTTCATTCACAGGCATATCTTTATGAGGGTAAGTTTTTTCCTTGCGATTGTTGGTGCTTTGCAAATAGCTGTCAAAACCCTATCCGGCCCCTTGGAATGATGTGGAAAGGTTGTGGCAGATGCAGATTTGATGTTCTAAACTTTTTTGAAGCATAAAAAGCACTCCAGGATACAAAAAATCTTCTAGTTATTAGCAGATTCTACATTTTTTTACCAAATTAACTCAGTCGATATCGGAAATTTTGTTTTGATAATTTCGAAACGTTTTGCCCTGATAAGGCCGCACGAGTCGCACAATACAATTCGAGTGTTTTTCATCAAACGCCGGAAGATCGTAGAAATTGAAGTTTCAGTTTGCCATGTTGTTTGGCGCTGGTGTTTGCTCACAGTCTATATGAATTACTGCCAGTATTAGACACAGAGTGAAATAACATGTTAATATGTTTCGAAAGATGTGGTTGGCCAGTTTCCAACGAAAATCCTTCTCAAATGAATCGACAAGTGCTCAGCATGTTGCGCATGCATACCTAAGACCTTTCATCTTGCGATGTCAACTGCATAGGAAGCAAATCGACGGTTGTATGTCCAACGTTGGTCAAAATTCTCTGTATAAATAATGAAGTGAGAAGACAAATTGGCGATGCCAGTCATAAACCGATTTCGTCGGAAATCCTCGATTAATTACAAATTCCTTTACCGCAACGTCAAGGAAAATGAGAAATTTTAAACGGTTATTCAAGGCACGAAATTTATCTTGCGGTCTGAAAGGGCTGCCGGGAATTGCCGAGGAAATTCTTCGTCAAGCCGAATGCTTTCAATCTGTAGGTTCGTATTACAATTCAATATTAAGTCCTTTTAATAATCGCTGCACTGCCTCTGTCTATATTTCCTCCCTTCCGAGAATTAATTCATCCGGCAGGCGACTGAAGCTTACCAAACACAACGCTTGACAAGCTCTTTGTAGACGCAGTGCACAGGGTGTTCAATTGGGGTACCAATGCGTAAAACAAACGAAGTATTCATGGGCGGTGGTAACGAGAAGAAATTAACTTCAGGATTTTCAAGATTTTAAGGATCGTCGGGGGAAGAGAGAGTGAGAGGGAGAGAGAATGTGTGTGAGAGAGAGGGAGAGAGAGAGAGAGAGAGAGAGAGGGGGGGGGGGAGAGGGGGGGAGAGGGAGAGAGGGGGAGGAGAGAGAGAGAGAGAGAAGAGAGAGACAGCGAAGAGAGAGAAGAGAGAGAGTTGGTTGGTCTTTGTTGTCCTCTTCCAAAATGAGAAATAAATGCTCGAGTTTGGAAATATACTACAGGTCGACCGGACAAAGAAATGAAACATTTTTTGAACACAGCCATTGTGGTTTTGGTCGCTACGATTAAACCGAAATTAAGCTAAGAAAAGGATACATACTCGTATGCACCTTACAGAGGATCCAGACAACCTACAGTGATCGCAGGGACCAATGGATGACAAAGGAACGATTCCCATTACTATCACCGGTTGACTTGACGGACGCTGCGTGTGAGTGGCCATACATTCATGGGCTCCTGCAATTTACCGCGCATTTGCCAGCATATTCACTGCTCCCATTTTTCACCTTTCGCGTGATGAGATGAAGGCGCTGCACGCGTTTTATACTCAGGTGTGCATGCAGCCAGTGTTTCAGTGTTTACCAGCACCTTCCGGGACACCTTGTATACGCCCCTCTGTTATGCAATATCAGCTGCTTCTGGCGTGGCCTTTCTTCCAGCGAGGGCAGTGTCTGCTGTTTATTGTTAGTTGTTGGGTGTGGCGCTGGCATGACGTGCATGGAAACATTGAATAATTAATACATTGTTTAAAACGGTGTTTGCCAAACATGACAATGCAAAATATCGGTTGTTTTGAGGTGAAGATATATACTCTGTTGCAACCAAACCGCTTAAGATATTAGCAAAGAACTACTCAGTTGTGCCTAAAGACGCCTCCTGGAAGAATGAATGTAAAAGATTGAGGTGGAGAAATAGATGGAAAAATTAATTTGTGGAGTGTCTCAAATTGATGCCAATATTTTGTCAATTTTTTGTCAACATGGAAGATTTCTGGAGAAGCGAGCGGTGGACAGACAAATTTCTGGACTTTGCCACAATCCACTGCCTGTATTTGTAAGCCATTTAGACACTTCCATTTCCTTCTCCTATTTCAAACTAGGGTCGGAATTTGACCTTGGATAAATTTTGATGCAGGATTAAGCAAGTGTTTCAGTATCGTTTAACCCGAATCACAGTTTGATTCCAACTCACATTTTCACCCCAGATGCAAAAAACTGGACATATGTGTCTTTAACCACCCTTTAAAATATCTTTTTTATAATCATTGATTGGCTTCATATTTTCTTTTTTGCCTTTTCGCAATGGTTTCCATTGATTCCAACTTGTATACAAATATCCGATGGTCTCTCACATGCATTTAACCACTGTCAACGTCCTCTGTTGCACCCTGTCCACATGATGCGCCATTTTGTTATCCGATAGCTTTTGCATCATCCTAAAATTTAAGCTCACAAGGGACGCCCGTCAATTGTTTGTCTTTCAGCAGAACTGTAATGTGGTGGATAAATGCACGAACCATGACCGAAATGTTTCTTCAATTGGATTGCGTCAAATTCATATGCGAATTTTCAGAAAAAAAAATTGAAAGACATAGCAAATAATGCCTGATTGCGCCTGAAAAGATATTGACCTGAAAACACGAATCTGCATACCTTTATCGTACAATCAGCCACAATTGTCCCGTTTTTGGCAGATTGGCCAACTCGTTTTATCTGCAAGTATAGTGGCGGCGGAATTAGTGCACCCATACATGTGTTTTTTCCATCTATCTGTTGCCTCCGAAACATTTTTTCTTTCTTTTTGTTCGTATGAGGCGGTAGAAATTAAAGCGCCAAATTGCAACTAAGCGTTCTTGAGCTGTCCGATTTTTTACCTCGGTTACAAAAGAGGACTGCAGCAATGAGTTTTTGCCGAAATCTTAACGGTCGCAATTTTTTGCATGTATGAATATGATGAATACATTAATTGCGCCGCCGCTATCCCGAATGGTAATATCACCTGACAAGCTTTTTCGTAGACATTTAGTCATGAAAGCGTGTCAGTTCCTTGGCAGACATGGATAAAACATAGCACTGTAAAATGCAAATGACCGGTGTTTGCGCAACGCATCCCTTTGACTATGTTTTCAAGACATTTCTGTCGGTAATGGTCTGGCAATGGTCAGGTTATGATGCAATAGAAATAATCATGAATGAAAGAGAGAGAGGGGCATGGTTCCTGTATAAATTTCTCCTTTCGGAAAAGTTAGTTTCTTCGATGCTGAGAAGAAAATCATTTTTTCTCTAATGCCCTATTCGCACTATGCTGACGTGGCGTAGGCGTGGGTCTGCTGGCGTGTTGTCGAGACTTTTATTTGGCGACTGGAGAGCGCTGAAGACTGCTGATGTGGCGTTGGTGCCACGTGGGACTCGGTTCATGTGCGAAGATCCAATTTGTGGGTCCGAGGTCCGTGCCGCAGATTTTGTTGACTTCTGTGGTTGCTTTCTTGGTCCACCGTCTCAGCGGATTGGTCTTTTCGTTGCTCATCACAGAAGAGCGTGCCTACTGGATTAATTCAAGAAAAAGAAACGCTGAATTCGGTATTTTGATATACCCACACAGTTTTAGCACGTTCGGGCCAAAACTAAAACATGTGCAACAAACGAAAAAAGAATATTTTTTGTCGCTTGCAGCATGGAGCTGCTTTTTCGGAAACGTTGATGAAGGCCTCCTTTCACAAATGCGAAAAATATTTCAAACGGACGACTTTATTCTCGTCCAGACGACTTTTCGTCATGGACGAGTTTTATCCTCGTTCAGACGAATATATTCTCATCACGGACGAGTTTATTCTCGCCTTTGAGATTCCGCTCCAAAACAGCGACGAACAAGCATACCTACTTTTGGGAGTTTCACATTTGATATGAGCCGGCTGATTTTTTATGATTTTTTGTTCGCTTAAAAAGTCCAAATTGAGGGCAGTTATGGTTCCCTGCTTGACACAATTTCGGATGCAATTCATGGCCAGAGGAGTTTGGGGTAATTGACTGACCTTGAGGGCCTATTTCAAATGGAATTGATTACATTGCGTTTTAGGATCCAAAGAAAAACCGAACTGAACTCCAAAGGAAACATATATGGAAAAATCGGCGTGCCTTCAATAAAACTAGCAATCCGCGCCTATATTCCAAAATTTGCGCAATTAAACGGTCAGCCCGTGAGTTTGCCCCAAGAAACTGCACCCGTATACCCAACACAACATAACCTTACAAGGTTATGTTATTAGGTATTATTTTGTTATTTATTATTACAAAAACTGCCACAAACAAATTGGTGACAGAGACGGGCGCAGCCCCTGGTCATTATTCGATAAAACAATGACATGCACAAAACTTAAATGCAACTAAAATACATGTAAATGCAACTAAAAACGAGGCAGACAGGAATCTAAAAGAAATATTACAGCCTTAAGATTGAATGCTGACCAGTGTGAGAGATCAGTGCAATTGTACTGTTTATAATATCGGAATTCGGGGCAAGTGCATTCCAATCATTTATAGTGCGTGGAAAAAACGATGTGGCAAGAATATTACAAGAATATTAAAGAGTGGAATAACGAAACTCATACCATTGTTTGTACGCCGCTGAACGGTTTTGAGGGAATAACTTGATGGGATCTGGGCCGATTGCGGGCTGAGAAAATACGGAGTTTAGTCGTCTTAAGTTGTTTAGAGCCAGATCAAATTAGGTAAGGTTTCATTTGGTTTGGTCCAGGTTGCTTTCACGTTATAGGTTTCAATTATTGCACTATACAGAAAACCCTAACCTATCCATAACCCAACCCAAACTAACCTAACCCAACCGAACCTGACCAATCCGACTACCCGACAGAATAAAAGCACAACCTGTTCCGTCTGCTGGCACCAATCTGGGATCATGTCGTTTATAAAGGTGCACACAATTGCACGTTTTTCAGAAAATAGCCGTGCTCTGAGCTATTCAATTGCGTCCCCTTTGGCACCATCAGATGGTGCATGGTGTGCCTTTTCTTTGTGTGTATTTCTCTACGGTTTTATTTTTGAATTTTTTTCTGTCCTTGCCAGTTTTTTGTTTTGTTCCTGCTTTATTTGTTTGTTCCTGCATGTTGGGTTTGGTGAGGTCCAGGTTGTTTTTTTTAAGTTAGATTTCAATTTCACCTCACAGAGAACCCTAAGCTCACCTAACATAACACAACCGAACCTAACCAAACATAACCACCCCAATCTAACCTAACCTGACCAAATCGACTGCACGACAGAAAAGGCACATCCTGTGCTGCATGCTGGCGCCAAAGCGGGGACATAATTGCGCGGCTAAGACAATAACTGATTTCTAAAAATCTTTCCCTGCGATCCTGCAATTGTGTCCCCCCTTTTAACGACTTAACCTGTTTCTGAAAACGTTTTCCAGCGATCATGCAATTGTGTCCCCCTGCAGAAACTGCTGTCCTTTAAAAAACCTGAATCCGGCACTTTTTTTCGGAATCTGAAAAATTTTACAAACCTGAAACTAATAATAATCCTAATTTTCGATATCAACATGCACCTGTTTGTATCCTTTTTGCACATGGATAGGGCACTTTGGGCTCAGACAGACATCGCTGTCTGCCTTTTGCGAATCGCTGCGAGTCATCGCACCGCGGTCCGCAATTGCGGCATCGCACCGCGGTCCGCAATGCACTCGCATGTCTTTCGTGACGCACTCCCCTTGATATGCCGCAATCCAGCAGGACACATTTTGGTCTCATTTCTTCTCCCATTTGACTCCATGTTAAATGAAGCGCAGTTCGCTCACTTGTTTATTTTATTTATTTATTTTCATTTTATTTGCTATATTGAGGTGCAAATGTGTCAGAAATGATATTTACAGGTTATTTACATCAGACAAAGAATTAGACAACACGAACAATCATTGCAATGGAAGAAGCGAACAAGTGAGAATGACGAAAAAGAAGAAGTGCGGATAACGTGACACTGAATAAAAATAGAGGTCAGTCGTCAAGGTGGCGAGGGGCGCCCCAATGCGATGTGATTGCTTGAAGGAAGTGGTGGTCTCTAGGTAGAGCATTCCAATCCTTCAGTGATCTTGGGAAAAATGAATTGAGAAAAATATTTGATTTGATTAGTGGTATGCGGAATTGAAAATCATGAGTGGCTCTTCTGTTCTGAAAGTTTTCAGCAAAAAGCGGTGGGATCTTAATCAAGGCTTTGCCTTTTAAGATTTTAATAAAGAATGCAAGCCTTTTCTCATTCCTGCGAATTCTGAGAGGATCAAGTTCAAGACAAGTCAACATTGACGTGACGCTGGCTGTGCGATCATAGTTGCCAGTAATAAATCTGGCTGCACTTCTTTGAACTTTTTCAACCGCATCAGCGTGGGATACGAGAAATGGATCCCAGACGACAGACGCGTACTTCCAGATGAGGTAGGACAGTAGTCTTGTACGCTAGAAGTTTCGATTTAGCATTTCCGTGAGAGAGATTCCTTCTCAGAAACCCCAGAGCAGATCTAGCTTTGTTAATAGACATGTTGACTTGTTCAGTCCAATCTAAATGCTCGTGAAGTTTGACACCAAGATACTTAAACACGGAAACTGACGGCACAGTTTCATCATTTATCTTATAATCAAAAATCGAGTCTGAGAGTAAGGGCTCATGAGTTTTTTGGGATGGAAGAGCAGAAATGCGCATTTCTGTACATTAATTTCCATTCGTGAGTCTTTACACCATTGATGAAGAGCGTCCAAGTTGTTTTGTAAAGTGGAGGCGTCCCTGCCATCCTCGACAAATGTGTAGAGTACAATATCATCAGCATAGAGCCGTATGTTACAGGTAATTACATCAAAAATATCATTGACAAAAAGAATAAAGAGAAGGGGACCCAATGCACTCCCTTGAGGAACCCCTGAGGTGAGCTTGAGGAGAGAAGAGGAAGGCGTGCTATCGACAATGACATTGGCATGTCGTGATGTGAGGTAAGATTTAATAAGTTTCAACAATGTGACCGGGAATGACAGTCTTCTAAGCTTAACAATAAGGAGTTCGTGGTCAACACTGTCAAAAGCTTTTGCCAGGTCAATAAAGATTGCATGTGTTGGAGTTTTTGACTCAAATCTTGATGCGATATCAAAGACCAATTCAGTTAGCTGAGTTTCACAGGATTTTCCTTTCCGAAACCCATGTTGATTAGGATGAATTATATTGTTTGACTCACAGAAATCTCGGATTAAGTTGTGCAACATTTTCTCAAATATTTTCGGCACAGCAGAAATGAGAGAAATTGGTCTAAAGTTGTTGACGTCATTGAGATTGCCCTTTTTGGGGACGGGGCAAATGTTGATTTGTTTCCAATGATCAGGAAATACTCCAGAATAATAAATTTCTTTGAACAAGATTTCCAAAAATTGCGACAGTGGAGCATTTAGGTTTTTTATCAGGGGGATTGGAATTTTGTCAAATCCAGGACCTTTTTTGTTGCACATCAAAGAAACGACACTTGAAATTTCTGTACAGCTGAAGTGGAATAAAATATTTTCAGGGGAGAAACATGAAAGATCTGGTACAAGGACCGAAGGAGCGATCGAAGCCGGTGTCGGCACTGGAAGTGAAATTTCAGAAAAGTTATTTTGAAACGAGGATACAAAAAGATCAGCTTTTTCAACATTATCGACAATTAGCGATCCATCCCTTTCTGCAAGAACCGGGATAATTGAGCAGCCCTTCCTCTTTTGTCTCATGTGGTTCCAAAATGAGTGTGCATAGGGAGTATTTATAGCATGCTCAATAAAATTTGCAAACAAAGTATTGTTCAACCTCACTGCAGCCTCTCTGGCATTTGTGTAACTTTCCCAGTTCTGCGGTGTGGGGTAACTGCATGCAGCTTTGAACCTGCGGCGTTTCAGCGCAAGACACTTTTTTAATTCCCGGTTCATCCAAGGAAATCTCGCGTCTATTATTCTCTCACGTGCGGGTATGGTGTTTAGGAGTGAAGAAAGAATGTGATAAAGATATCCCCACAACTCATTGCAGCCAGCATTGTAAGAGATACCCAGAAATTGAGGAAGGGCACTATCTAAGGACGATTTGAGGAGATCCCAGTTTGCTAAATCGTACTGCCGTGATGTCTTAACACGTTTGAATTTTTCTGTGTTAATACAGGGGAGGGAGAATGATAGACATAAGAAGACAGCCATGTGATCTGCAATCCCTGGAATAATCCTTACAATGCTTTCTTCCGGTTCAAAACTTGTGAAGAACAAGTCAAGCGTATTAGAACTACCATTTCTGGAAAACGAGTAGGTTCATGTACCAGCTGCAGCAACCCAGATTCTTCAGTTAAGTTCAAGAATTCAGACTCAAATGCAGGTAGTCCAAGATTGGCTATGTTACTCCAATCAATGCCAGGGAGATTGTAATCACCTGCAAGAATGACTTTGTTACGTGAAGATTTCCCATCCTTTTTGCCATTTTTCAGGTTCAGATCAAAGATCTTAACAAGACAGTTCCTAAATTCTAGGACCGCGTCTATACCAGCGGATGGCGACATGTACGTGCAACCAATGATAAAATTTTGCCGATGAAGTTTAATTTGGCACCAGACAGTTTCAATGACACCTCCAAAAGAAAAGTCCAGATTGATCGGCAAAGGGGCGCTGCACATGCTGTTCTTGACTGCAATGGCCACTCCACCGCCTCTTGCAGGACCACCTGGTACAACAGGCTGTCTGTCCATTCTATAAAGGTTGAAACCATTGGGAAAGACCTCAGAGCTAGCCGTGCTTGATGACATCCAACTTTCTGTAATGCATGTGATATCGGCATTCTCAGTTGTTATTATGTCAAGCAAGCTGGTTTTCTTGAAGATTGAGTTCAACGATTGGACATTTATATTCAAAAAATTAAGACTCATATCAGTGGGGTCAACGGCATCATTGACAGCTGAATTTTGGCAACCGTTGGTTGACAACGCAGCTAGCCCTGTGGCACTATTCCTTTGATAAGTTGTCAAGGACCTACGGCGATCAACAATGACGGTGAGGGCCGGAGCTACCTGGGCATGTTGTTCAGGTTGAATGGTTGCATCCGCATTGATAATAGCTGTGGCAGCTGTGGTCTGCCTTTCTGTGACAAACTCATTGTTAAAATAATGAGTTGCATCCTTTTGCAAACATCCAGTTGGAGGGCTTTGCGCATGTAGGCCCAAGCCAGACACTCGGTTTTTTGTGGGGACAAGGAGACATGGCAAATCATTCGGTTGCATCAAAGGAAAAAGCAGGTGCGTCAAATTGACAATTACAGGCAATTGAAGAAGAAGAGGCAGGTGGCTCAGTGTTTGTGAAAGGTCAAAAGAAAAGATAGGGATGGTGCAGAAGCGAATGCGGAATACGGCATATGAATGGGCAACAAAAAGGCGACAGAAAAGTACATGCAAGTGGAATGAGAGGCAACAACATATGAGAAGGGGCAGGGTGAGCGAGTTATTTACATACTGAATGAAAAGGTAAAGACCAAGATTGTTCTGCAAATTTCCGACAGGGTTAATAAAAAGACGCCTCACCCCACTTAATCTTCATAAGTCCATTGGCAGGTAGCCGATCGGATATGATGGCGGTCCAGAGTTGGCACGGTTGCGTCCAAGTGATTGTCTGGCATGGACTGCTGAAGGCGGGTTTGCTTCCAAGCTGCGAATGATGTGTTGCGCCAGCCTCGTAATTCCATCCCTGCTGAGATGGGAGTTGTCAGCAGCCATGAATCGGCGAGACATCCGGACGTTGCTGTCAAAGAAGGCAATTCTGCCTTCGAGGCACATTTTGCGCAGATGCTCGTTAGCGGCACGAAATACACTTGCGGGGATTTCCCCTTTGCATATGATTGCAGAGAAATGAATAACAGCACTGGGGCACTTGGAACGGCACAGCTCAACAATGGAAATGATATTGTCAGTTAGGATGTTGATCGAAACACCCTGATCAATATCATTGCGGCCAATTTGAATTACTATTTCCTTTTCAAGGCCGGTGATTGCATCAGATGACCTCACAATATTGAGGAGGTCTGAAGAGGTGGAACCAGGTGCGGTGAGGACGCGGACCTTCTTTGGTGCGAAGCGCGTATGGAGATGCCTGACGAGGGAATCACCAAGCACCAAAGTGGGGGCTCGGCGGTCTCCTTGAATCTGATGAAAGCGAAGGCGTCTTGCTGATTTTGATGCAATGAAGGTGGAATGGGAGGGATTTGGTGGCGGCACGACAAACGGAGACACATGAGCAGAATGTGGAGGCTGGGGAGGAACGACAGTGAAAGGCGAGTAATGTTGAATGCACATGAACCCTTGAAGCCTTTGCAACAGATGAAGATGGACCAGCAGGGGTTGAGCCTGCCCGACGAACTGAAGCTGCTGCTTTGATGCTGAACTGCTTGGCTGACCAGCAGGGAGTTTAAGTACCCCGGCGTAAGATGTGGAGATTTGTGGAACTGAGTGAGTTGAAGCTGGAATCTGCTGTTGCAGAGTGGATGTCTTGGAGAAAGCCTCCTCCAAAGAAACGACTCGTGCCAAGACTTCCGACTGCGACTCGAGGAATGCCGCTGAATTGCTGCTGCACAACTGTTTTAGACTGCTGAGTTCATTTTGCATCTGCGGGAAAGATTCAACTGCTTGGAGCAGCTTCCTGTGTTTTTCCAGGCACGACTTGCATTCCCAAAACACAACTTTTGTTTTTGGTTCAGCTTGAGGCACTTAAAATGGTAATACTTTTCACACACGGAGCAAGCGAGCATGTCCATTGTTATTTTGCACACCTTGCCAGAACCTTCGTGTCCGATCGCAAAGAGGACAATCCAGAACCGTCAACCCCCGCTGCAATTTTTTGGTTTACTTAGTGCTTGTTTTGTTTTCTTTCCTTCACCCGAGAGCCCAGAGAAACCACTGCCAAACCGAGCGCTGGGAGGTTAGGTTAGGTTGGATTAGGTCAAGTCAGATAACGTCCCATCAAGAGGGTTCAATATAACCGACCAAACAGTGGTCTCTCCGGACTCCCGGGTAAAGTGAAAAAAATTTACTAAATACGAACAAAAAAAACAAAAAAACCAAAAAAACAATGGCAGGAACACCCAGCACTTTGGTCACATCAAATGAGCTGTGGTTCTTCCTTGCCACATTTGCACGCTTTGGCATTTTGCATTTGCAATTTGAACACATTTTCACGCCTTGGCTCTCGACTGTCCCCCTCCCTGCTATCCTCACTATAGGAGTCTGGTGCAATGGTTCCAGATTGTCCCCGCAGTTTAGATCCCCATGCACGATGTTCAGTTTTCCCGTTAATTCACTGAAATAAGCATTCAGTCGCGCCGCAAGATGCTTATTTTCCGAAAAATGTTTATTTTCCGAAATGTTTGGTGCCAAAATAAACAGTTAAAATGATTTAGGTTTCGTTGGGCCATGTTTATTAGATGTTGTGCTTTTCCGGATCACAAGTGGTTGGCAGGAAAGTGCGTCCTATACCAACCACTTGGGCTCTGGAAAAGCTGTGCTTAAGCACAACAGCCACAAAATAAACAGCACCGAAATGAAATTCGCCGAAACAAGCGTGAATCACCATGTGAGGTATATTGTTGAGGGACACCGCCATGTGAACCCATACGGCTAAAATGGTCCTATTTAATTTAATTAAACTCAATGTACCCCACCGTCTGGGACTTTGCGGCACCCAGCACAAATCGGATTGCCTCATTTCATTCAGCGTGGACATCTGGGAATCACACACAGCCTTCAGGGAATCCAGGGTGCACCAGAAGAGGAAAGTGGTGTTTGCTGGAAACAAAAAAAAAAAGTCCGAAACCCTCAGACGCGGTACCAAACTCACAAAAACCCGCAACCTGCTATAATGCCAAAATTTCTACTGGTCATCCAACAAAACTGGTGGAGTTATCCCCCGATGAGCCACCAAAACCGTCGGCGAGAAAAAGCCCCAAGCAGTAATTATTTGCTCAACACTTTGACTCAATCGCATTGACTTATTTTTTTATTGAACACATTTTTTTATTGAACACATTTTTGCACTTGCTGCAGGTTGTCCACTGAACTCAGCATCCGTGGAGAATCTGAATCAGAGGAAGATGCCCTGTGTCTCCGATTCATCAATTTCATCGATTCATCCATTTTGGGTCTTTCAATTCGGACCAGAATCTCCTTCATGGATGGAACTGAAGGTGGCACACACAATGATTTTTCGATCGAAATTAAATTCATTGTCAAAAGTGAGCCCTCGTGTACATGGGACCAAAGGGTCTGTTGGAACCCAATTATACTTATTTAGAAAGCGGACTGTGCTTCCTGTGGATCCCATCGAGGATTTGCATAAGCAGGAACAAAGAAATGGCGATTCGCCAGCAGTGAGTGAGTGATTCGGGACGATTCTTCGCACTCGAATTGACACAGCAGTGAGTGATTCGGGACGATTCTCAAGTGGGAAAAATGCCGATGGCCCCCGCGAAATGTCACCACATTGGTACATGGTTTTTCCATGACTGTGGTTTTGGTGTGGTTTTTCGTGGAAAAACCACAAAATGTGGTTTTTCCATGAATGTTGGCCCCGTTATCCAAGTAAAAACAAAAGTTACAAATTGCAGCAAATGCTAAAAATGAAAAACTTATATAAATTTTAATTTCTGTGATGCGAAGTTGTTTTTACAAAGTTGCATTGTTGCCTTGTTTCATTGCGCGTGACGTCAAGCCCCATTTGATTTCTCGTGTGTGGAATCACCCCTTTTTTCTGCCTAAAATAGTGATTCGATTTGGTATGTAGATTCGATTTGGTATGTAGATTCGATTTGGTATGCAGTCATACAGTCCTTTGCAGTTGATTGCTGATGCCCATATCCACCCATCACGCCATGCATGGCCACCAATCATATTGGTACGTGCGCAGGTGTACCTGGTCTTTAAATTTTTGCCAGTTGAGAAACTTCGAGAAACGCGCAAATTTTTATGGTTTATTGCAGGTGTGTTGCTCAATCGCATGGCCTCTTTGGCAAGCCATGGCGTCGGGCGGTCCATTGCTATTCCCATCCTTTCAACTTTTCATTGTGTGAATTTTGAGGGGATCGTGACCCCACCGTTTTCCCCAATTATTCGCTGCCCCGATGACAAAAATCTCACGTCTCAAAATGAAGGAACAGCCATGCTCATCTAATTCTTCCAAAGCAAGAGAGAAACTCCTCTTTTTAATTTCAGATATAAAAAACTGAAAATCAGAAATGAGGCATGCAAAACAAAATGGTGCTGCTGCGAAGAGCAAATGATAAAGGGATCATTCCGGATAGCGATTTTACAAACCCTGCTGCGCGACTTTAGATGGCAGAGAGCGTTTTGTGCAAGAATGCTCGATTGGGGCCCTCCACTCGCAAGAAAAAAATGTATTGTTTTTTTCTTACCTAATGCTATGTGAACCTGACCTAACCCTGTCCCCTCTCGGAAAAATCAATGCTCGCTTGGGGCCCCGGCCTGCCGTCTAAAGTCGCGGCAGGGTTTGTAAATTGGCTTCCGGATATTGGGTTATTTTGCAAGGGGGAGGGTTCATTCTGGGAATTGGTCACATTGCTGCAGGGGAATGGGTTCATTTTGAAAAGGGAATCTGGTTCCAACAAGAACCGGAAAACTGCGCGTTTTACAGAGTGGCAAAACCAAGCGAAATGGCAGAAACTTTTGGGGAACTCGACGAACCGCCAACCAATCTGGAAACATCGGCAAATGAAAACAGAAACAAACTGCATCCTGCATCTATGCAGGCAGAGATTTTACAAAACTCGGTCCAGTCTTCTGCCTCTTCCTTTATATTTGAATGAAGAAGGCCTTCTTCTCATCGGCACACAGGTAATCGTCAAGTCGATGTCGGCGTCGGCGTCGAAAATCAAACATGTCTGATTTTCGAGGTGAGGCTGAAATCGGCTGTGGCGTCGAAAATCAAACATTTCTTATTTTCGAGGCCACGTGACTCTTTTCACGTCGCTCTCTTCAGCCGCATTTTGAGTCCCACGTCAGCATAGTGCGAACAGGGCATAAGGGACAGAACAGTTTCTGGCGATTATCTCTTGATGGGACTTGAAAAGCATTCCGATATTGAGAGACTTTTGTGTTTCCAAGTTTGCAAACCACGTATCCCTTAGTGACCATTTGCTAAATCGCAATTTAAATGCGGTCGAGCCTATGGCCATGACTAAAATGAATGTTAAATATGGATCTTTAATTCATCCATATTTCTGTTGTGTAGAACGCTTATTTTATACCGCAGACCAAACCAAGTGGCCCACAGCAAGCGGACACATATGGCCACCGGAAATCCCTTTAATGTTCAATTTTAATCACACGACAAAAAGGCCATCCTAAGAGGTGGTTGATCCCTCCAAGAGGTGGTTGGCCATCCTAAGAGCGGTTTGTTCCCTGCAGTCCCTTTGCAATATTAAGGATTTTAACCTTGATGAAGTCCATATCATGACTTTGGCGTATTTTGCCAAAACGTTACACTCTTACACTGCAGCAGAATGAGTTTTTGAGGTCTGTACCTGCAAGTTGGTACGTGCATGCAGGCATAGTGACTGGATACCTATACTATCCGATGACAGAACAAGCCTCGGGCTTGACCGAAAGCCCAGGAGGAGAAAGCTATAGAAGAGTCGAATGGCGAAGCAGAATATCCGGAGTGGTTTATTACCGGCACTAAAATTAAATTCCAGGAAGTTCAACGAAATTCATCCAAAGCAGCACCAACAGGAAAAAGGAAAAAGGAAATTTCACAGTTCGGAAAGCGGGTAGGTATCATGTAACGGTATTCGTCCAGCTACGTCTTCCTGTGCTATTTCCTATAGCAGGGCGGACCAACGAGGTCTATAGAGAGCTGCTCTGCGGCCACCGCACCACCGACAAACTGAACGTGCCGCACGCGCACACACCATGGCAAGAAGAAGCAGAGACATAGCGCTTTCAATGCTGAGAAGCTGCTTTTTGCAAGCATTTTCAATGCATTTATGATTAGAAAAGTGGATATGTTTTTACACCCATAGATAGAGGAGAGTCCGTGGATTAATTTGCACAAAGCAGAATTTTTGTTGGCCTCCACGTTTTGCAGAAAACCAGGCTTCTTCAGATACGGTTCATTTCCAAATTTTGGAGTACCGAATGGGGTTTTTCTGCACTTTTTCAAGATTGCTCGGCTCGGTATGCGCACAAGATGTGATCAACTATCTTCATGCGAGGTGTGATTTTAGATAAGATCAGGTTAGGTCAGATTATGTTTGATTAGGTCTAACGTAACATAACCAAACACAACGAACAAACTGCGGAAGATTATCACAAAGCCGAGGGGTAAACGAAATTAACGGGGGGGGACAATCCAGAACTGGTGGACAATCCAGAACCTTTTGCACTTGTCTTCAAATCAAGATAACGAAGAAGGGGGACAATCCAGAACCTGCGAAGGCCTTCAAAGGGGACAATCTAGAACCCCGCTGAAGTGACCAAAGTACTGGGTGTTCGCGGTTGGTATTTTTATTTTATATTTTTATTTTTTCGTTTTGGTATTCTTTTGGATTCTTTTTAGTTTCCTTAATTTGTCAATTTGCTCTTTTCGCCTGTTTAGGTTAGGTTAGACCTGGTTAGGTGAGGTTAGGTTAGGTTAGGTGAGGTTAGGTCAGGTTAGGTGAGGTTAGGTTAGGTTAGGTGAGGTTAGGTGAGGTTAGGTGAGGTTAGGTCAGGTTAGGTTGGGTTAGGTTCGGTTAGGAACATTCCGTATCAGGAGGGTGCAACTAAACCAAACCTAATCTAATCAAACCCCAACCTAACCTAACCTAACCTAACCTAACCTAACCTCACCTAACCAAACCTAACCTAACCAAAGCTAAACTCACCGAAAGAGAAAATCAAGCAAAGAAAAAAGCCGAAAAATGAAAAACCAAGAGTATGCAATAAAACACAAAAATGTTGACCACCCTGTACTTGCAATCCATCAAGAAGGGTTCTTGATTGTCCCCTTATGACTCATTTGTAGGTTCTCGATTGTCCCCTTCTTCCTTATCTTGATTTGAAGACCGATGAAAAGGTTCTGGATTGTCCCCCGGTTCTGGATTGTCCCCCCCCCCGTTAATTTCATTTACCCAAGCCGAGTACCTATTGGTGGTAAAGTTATTCGCCTTCTTCTTCATATGCCATCTTGAGCTGACGGCCGGTGGCTCGGCATGAACCATGTTGCACAACTTGGGCTCGCAAGGAGAAGAATGCCCCATAATCGAAGGCCAACTCCGCTCTGCATTCAACTGAGAATTTCATTGGAATCTGAACCGAGGAGTGCACAACAGAGATTTGGCTTGTTTTGGCCACATGAATATAGGTTTGGCTATAGATTTGTGGTAAATTTCGGCATTTTGCGTTTGACCTCATTTTCTCGTCAAACCGGACATTTTTTGCGGAGTTTGGCTGGATTTGTGGTAAATTTCGACATTTTTCTTTTGACCTCATTTTCTCGTCAAACCGGAGATTTTTTGCGGAGTTTGGCTGGATTTGTGGTAAATTTCGGCAGTTTTCGTTTGACCTCATTTTCTCGTCAAACCGGACATTTTTGCCGAGTTTGGCTGGATTTGTGGTAAATTTCGACATTTTTCTTTTGACCGCATTTTCTCATCAAACCGGACATTTTTGCTTTTGCGGTGTGTGGCTGGATTTGTGGTAGATTTTGGGATGTTTCGCTTGACCTCATTTGACCTCATTTTCTCGTCAAACCGGACATTTTTGCGGCGATCATGAACCGAATGGCCCGGAGCAAATATATGGCACTTTTGGCAGATCGAAAAGGCTTTGGCTCGATTTGCGATCAATTATGGCACAATCCGCCAAAATTTTCTTTTTCCTCATTAACTTGGTGAACGGGTCCTTTTATGGTTGTTGTCGCCATCAACCATTTGGGTTGATGGCGACTGCGAGAAGGACGATGTGCAAGATTTGGATTTTTGGCTCGTCGGGAAAGGTTTTGGCTCGTTTTCTAGTTAAATACGGCAGTTTCCACATCAAAATGACATTTGACCTCATTTTGTTGTGTGAGAGGACATTTGGCGAAGGCGAACATTGCAGCCAGCTGCGGTAATAGAAACTACACTGAGCACCCCTCGGGCATGGATCATAGAATGTTTCATATTTGCTAGTTTTGGCTTATTCGGAAAAGATTGGCTCGTTTTTTATTTTATTACGTTTTTTCTTTGTCTCGTGTTTTATTTTGGCTTGCTCAATGTTTTTGTACAAACCTTAACGTCGTCCTTGGGCCTAAATGATTGCCAAAATCCATCATTTAGCGCGAATTTTCTCTGAACAATGCATGCATCGCGGCTTCTTTCCGTTGCAATGCATTGCTCCATGCGCTCTTCATGCCATACTATAAAATGGCCGCCGCCTGTTCTATTCAAAACAGCCCCTCGGACTCTGGCAGCAGTCTATTTTATTAAATGTCGTTGGGGCGGACACACTTCAAAAAAGAATGAAGACTACCGGCCGCTGTACGAGTATAATCGTGTTTCGGATCAAAGTAGCCGATAAGAAATCAAACTAAACCCATCGAACGGAAGAGGGTTAGATTCTGATGCGCTGGTGGCAATAAAATCTCCATAAAAATCCCAACGTCAAAAATACGTATTATACCTATACCTACCAGCGGATGTGACTTGGTTTTACTTTATCGAGGAAAATTTCTGCAGCTTTTGTATTCCGAATTCGATGGCAGCTTTTCTGCGAATGGGCACTCTTTTTTATTGGCATTTTGTTTCACATTGAGACTAAATGTACCTATTTTTAACTAAAATAGTCTTAGGATTTTTCATCATTTTTTGGAATTCGATCAATCCATTTGTTGTGAATTTTGTGAAAACAGGTGATTTACTTTAGTTTCACACCGCCCTTCTCAGATTAAAAAAAAAATAAACCATCAAAAACTGTAAAAAAAAACCATCTGGTGGTAATCCGAGAAAAGGGCGACCACGTCTCTGGCCACCGCTATAATCTGTTCTCAAAAATATGCCCGCAAGTTATCAAGTCATCGTTGCAGCTTGCTCACATTCGAGTGACATCTCACCCGCAGGCCGCTAGCCTAACCTTGTAGTCCTGGGTTTTTCATTGGATATAGCTTTTGGAGTAGATGGCGAGAAAGGATTTTTGTGCCATGAAAAAACCCGACAGCATTATTCAGGCCCTCGCAAGTAAGTGACCATCGCAAAAGCATGTTTGCCTTGCCTAAATAAAAGCCGGCACAAACAATGATCTCCAAAGTAAAAAAGTAATCCGTTTCTTTATTCCAAATCCCAGAAACGTTCTCCTGCTCACGCACCGACGGTCAAATGACACTTAATCAAGTGAAAATTTAGGCTCGTGTCGTTGGTGCTCTAGGTCGAAGACGGTTAGCAGGCAGTTGTGTAGGTCTAGATTAGAATACAGCAATTTCGCTTTCCTGTTCTGGATTGGTATAGGACACATTGGAATATAAATATGTCGAGAAAGGTTGATTCTGACTTTTGTCCATGTGATAATTGTATAGTGGCGGCGGAATTAATGTACTCGCACATGTAAAAATCTTCGACCGTTCAGATTTCAGTAAAAACTCCTCTCTGGCAGCTTCAGAAAGCTTTGTTGAAATCTGGCGCTTTAATTTCTACCACCTGTATAAGGGTAAAATGTGAGAAAACAAGTTTCGGAGGCAACAGTTAAATAGGAAAAACACATGTGTGAGTACCTACATTAATTCCGCCGCTACTTCTCAACTCACCAATGGACACAAGCAATATTTCTCGTCATTTTCTGTTCCAAGGGAGCCCATACCAATGTCTCAAAATGGTCGAAAGATATTATAAACCGGCGTTTTCCCAGGAACCCACACTTTCCACCAACTGTATACTGACGGCGGAAAAAGATTACCCATACATGTGAAAAATTTCCATTCTTGAGATTTTAGAAAAAACTCCATGCTGTAGAAATAAAAGATCCTCTTTCATCACTTATGTCAAAATCTGACACCTCTAGAATGCTCCGTTGCAATTTGGCGCTTTAATTTTTACCAAATGCATAAGAGTAAAAAGAAAGAAAAAAAAAGTTTCGGAGGCAACAGTTAGATGGGAAAAAACACATGTATGAGTAATCTTTTTCCGCCGCCTCTATTCTCAACTGACCAAACTTTACTGATCCATGCCACCCATCGGTCATCATCATTGTGTCTGGTTATTCTGCATGCGTTCAGACGACAATTCTTGAACTCTGCTTGAAGCACGTAGTGAAGCGGTAAATTAAGGTTAGAAAACGGGCCTCCGATCCTTAGCCTGTGATCCTTAACAAACAGGCCATTTTTACTTTCGTCACGCAGAATTTTCATAGGTATACCAAAAGGAACATAGACAGGAAATCCAAAACGACAAAATCGAAATCCCAAAAAAACATGAAAGAAGAGCACTTTGGTTTGACTTAGGTTTGACTTAGATTTTCACTAAAAAACGCATCCACAATAACTTCCATGCAGATATTAAGAAATTAGAAGAGACTAAAACATCAAATTGGAAAAGAGCGATCATGAAGAAGGCATCACAAATGTTTGCAGAGTGCAGACCCCATACCACAATCAAACACCATTAATCCCGTATTTCTATACTGCCACCTTTTTCCACTATCCCTGTACCTGCTTCTTTTTGGGCCACGAATTTGAGAAGGACGTACCTATCCGTATAGGCTACGTGTTATGAAAAATCCTTATGGCAAGCCTTCGCATTTGTAATCCGCTCCACAGCGGATTCATCGTTTTCTGCTTAGCAATGAATTTATATGCGAGAAAGCCTTCAGTTACATTTTTAGATATCAGGAGCGCAGTTTGGGGGTGCATCGGGGGGCATTTGACCCTCTGCAATAAAAAATATTTCCCATCGAATCTGGATGTTCTCCGAGAATTATTCAGAGCCGAACTCCAAAACGATCATGACAATTAAGCTTTGCTTGAAGTGTTATGTGCGTGTTTTAATTTCTCGCTTTGACTCACAATTATTTTACATGTACACTTCAACGCAATGAGTTTTGCCAGGGATGTCGTAGAAATGATATTGTCCGGCGGCCTTCTCTTTAAACACCTGCTTTGCCTTGATCAGATAAGATAAAGTTGGAATCATACGAAGCCAACTCATACTTTTTCCGAAAAGCACTCGCTGTAACATGCTTTCAAAAAGAGAAGGCTGCCGGAAAATATAATTTCTGCATTGCCCTGGCAAAACTCATTGCGTTAGAGTGTACATGGGGCCACCCAAATGTGACAGGGACGTTTTTTCTGCGGAGTACTGTGTTCGCGCCTTCCATTGTTTTCCAAGCTGATTATTTTCCAGGCAGTTAATCTTTTAAAAAAATCAGTTTTCACTTTTTTGCACGTGTTTGTTTTTCGGCATAGGCCGATTCAAGTTGGCCTTCCCGTGTGACAAGCTGGGCTTCCCTGCCGACGGAAGTTGTTCGTTCCACATACGTTCGCGAAGCGCAGCGACAAGGCACGGCTGCTGATTTACAGGAATGAACGCAATTAAAAAAAGCGTTGAATATCAGGGGAGAGCGGGCCAATCGGTGTTCGACAGCGGCAGTCAATTTGCAGCGAACTAATATCTCCTGGCAAGGATCGTGTTGATGTGATTTTGGACCAAGAAGAATGTCTCGATGTTGTGCAGTCGTCCCCTTTCTGCAAGGGATGGCAGTTGGGATGTTTCTCAAGCAGGCAAACAAATGGAAAGATTCGGGCAGCTACAGGCCGACGGAGGACAACGATCGTTGAGCTCGTCACCAAATTCCACGACAATCAGGCCGTTTTTTGGCAGGCCAGGCGGTGCCACGCTGAACACGGCGGTTTTTTACAATAACAACGAGCAAGACGGAGCCGTAGCCATCATCTATGGCTACGACGGAGCTATCGTCCACTTCCCAATGCAGAGGACGGGAGAGGGGCTCTTGACAACTGGGCGTGAAGGGGGAAGGGAACGGCCTCACGTCCATTAGAGGGGCCTGGGTTCTTGGATGCCCCCTCAAATGCCCGTCAGCGCGCCAGGACTCCCACGCAGCACGCACGTCACGCTTTCCTGTCAAATGTTGTGAACGGCTAACATGCCTCAGGAGTCATGCCGTGGGAAACAGACTTGACGCACGTCAGCCGATTCCTTCCGGCAAACTGAAGCGCTCGCTTTCAAAAATCGCCGGGGGTCATGAACTCGCGCTGCAAACAACGAAAGCGGCGGCCCTTGCCACGGCGAATAAACGACGCCTCAGGCAGCTGGGTCGTCCGAAAATCCGACACCTGTCACAATTGCTTGGCCTCCTCTGTACATACCTAAAGTCTGTTCATTTTCAGAATGGCCCGCGCCCTTTTTACAGACAGGGGTGTGCAAATTCGTACAAATATCGGTAATCGCAGATTTTGAGCTGGGGGGCTCAATTTTCGAAACTCTGTCGGTTTTCACCTCTAATCCTCTATGGTAATTCCACTTTTCTGAGAATTTGCAATTTTTCGTGACCACGATCTGTCTGGTTTGCTGCCTTGCTGGTCGTTCTTCCCCGACTTTTAAAATGTGTTCGTCTGGTGCAGCGCTGATCCAAAACTTCGCTGGCCCTCCCTTTGCAATTGGCACCGACCTGGAATGGCTCGAGGCCACATCTGCTGTTGCTGCCAACAACTGGAAAACAGGCACACGCATTCATGTCTGGAAAATTTCAAAATCCATTTTCATCTGTTTTTCCATTTGTGATACGAGTATGTTTTGTCTAAGCAAACATGTGCCAAACGCAAATTAAAGAAATTTGCCGATGACTAGATTCGAACCCACGATCTTCTGTTCTGATGTCCAGAGCTCTACCACTGAGCTGTCAGCACTTCCTCAAAAATAAGTTCTCCATTCGCGCTTAAATGAAAAATCGCAGATATACAGGCAACGAACGTTGGACAATTTGGACACTACTGTCGATCCCCCGTTTCCATCTTCGTTTTCCTGCGATTTTTGGCGCGGACCATTCTGAAAATGAACGTAGTTTACTCGCATTCTGCTCCCATCCCTGTGACCCATTTTTTTCCATCCTTATATTCCATCCCCATTGGCATGAATTGTGTTTCATGTCGAAAAACCCTCTGTAAAGCGTGAAGAAAATGCTCCATGCGGTATTTTCGATTCGCAAATGATCGGCCCCACATTTACCTACCGACTCATTGTCACTGTATCACAACCGATATGGGAACCGTGGATATTTATTCACCGAGATCGCGTTCCGTAACCGATGCGTTTCGTTTTGTCGCCGACACGTTCCCTATTCTCTGATGTGCGTTCGAACTTGTCATAATGCAATTGGGATGTGCATTCGAATCCCATCTGCGACAAATTTTTTAAAAACTAATTATAAAAAATAAAATTTTTCAATAAAAAACAATTGAAAAAGTGTTCATTTTTGGAAAGTGTTTCAGATATTTGAGAAAAAGGGAATCTGGAAAAATCAGAAAAAACACAAGTCGGACAATCAGCATGCTTTGGGAGGACACCAGATATCGTTGGCGGACAGCAGGTAGTTGCGTACAGCGGGTTGTGGGTTACAAGTAGACACCTGGCATTTCACAGGCATCAGGCAACAGTCGCTCTTCTTCGTGGAAAGCGCAAATACAACCTGGCAAAAGATTCATTAGATTTCAACCAGTTGAAACCTTATCGTCTAAAGAATTTGATTGAGATGCTATTCAAACACATCGTGATCTCATGTTCAGAATCGGAGTTGGAGCCGGTGTCGGAATTGGAATCGGAGTCGGAATTGGAATCGCAGTCGGAGTCGGAATCGGAGTCGGAGTCGGAGTCTGAATCGGAGTCGGAATCGGAGTCGGAGTCGGAGTCGGAATCGGAGTCTGAATCGGAGTCGGAATTGGAATCGGAGTCGGAATTGGAATCGCAGTCGGAGTCGGAATCGGAGTCGGAATCGGAGTCGGAGTCTGAATCGGAGTAGGAATCGGAGTCGGAATCGGAGTCGGAATCGGAGTCGGAATCGAAGTCGGAGTTGGAATCGGAATCGGAATCGGAGTCGGAGTTGGAATCAGAATCGGAGTTGGAATCGGAGTTGGAATCAGAGTCGGGGTTTTGAATCGGGGTCGGAATCGGAGTCGGAATCGGAGTCGGAGTCGGAGTCCGAATCGGAGTCGGAATCGGAATCAGAATCGGAATCGGAATCGGGATAATGTCCACTTTAGGAGTTGCCTCCTCTCAATCTTCGGACAAAAACAGTGTGAAAATATTTACAGCATTGAAAGCATTCTAAAAAGCAAGCATATCGATCAGTTTTATAATAATGTCGTATCAATCGTATGTACAGTGCCGGATTAAGAGAGCATGGGGCCCGGGACCCTGTTTTTTCGGGGCCCCCTGACGCCTGACACTTTGGCAGAAAATCGAAAGCAAAAAAAGGGTTTTATGGACAATCTTGAGAGAAAAAAATAAAGCCACCCATGTGGGGCCCTCAGAGGCATGTGGGGCCCCCAGGGCACCTCCACTGAACTGATGAGTTGGAAAAAATAAAAAAAAAGTGATTTTGTGTGCAAAATTGAGAGAGAAATGGCCGAATGGCTCTGGATGGGGTATTTAAGGGGGTATTCAGCCCATTTTTTTGTGATTTTGGTTTTTTGTCCAAAATGAGTCGTTGATGTTACTTACATCACAGATTGGAATCTCCTGAATCAGAATCTGTGCTCAGATTTTGTCAAGCTATCATAGTTTTGTAAACTGAGAGCAAAAAATCCACCCTAGTGCGGGGCCCTCAGAGGCCGGGGGCCCCTGGACCCAGGTCCAGTCGGTCCATAGGGAAATCCGGCACTGCGTATGGATATCTTTACCCAAATGGAAATGGACACTCAAATAGTTTTGCCACGAAGGGCGATCCACTCAGCAATGACACGTATAGGTACGTCCTAAAATGAAAACTTACCCACATCTTTTCGAAAGTTCCATAATTTTATTTGCTTTGTTCAATTTTGTCTGTTTTTGCAGATTTTATGGACCTCTTAACGAATGCTGACAAATAATTGCCAGATATGCCACATGGAACAGGGTTGTGCATTAGTGCATGCACTCTTGCAGAACATCTTTGGATTGTCCCACTGTTAAATTAATAAATTTGCAATTTTGTTATTTTTTTTTGTTGCGTGTTTCTCCGCTTCGAAATTTCGGGTTATGTCGTTTATAAGGGGGGACACAATTGCACGGCAACAGGGAAACATTTTCAGAAAAAAGCTGTACTATTAGCCGTGCAATAGTGTCCCCCCTTGGGCTCCTGCAAACAGAACAGGGTGTGTTTTTTATCTGTCGTGCAAATGTGAACTCCTCAAACTGTTTTCTTTTGCATTTTCGTTGCTATACTGCCTGTATTATTTTTTCTTGTTCTGTATCTGCAATTGCGGGATGAGCAAATCATGGGGTTTAGTCGCTTAATAAGATATCGCGCAGGGAGATCAGGTCAGGTTAGGTCAGATTGGATTGGATTAGGTCCAGGTACACTGCACAGAGAACCCTAACCTGACCTGACCTAACCTGACCCAACCGAACCTAACCTAACCTAACCCAACCTCCAACCTAACCAAACCTAACCTAACCTAGCCTAACAGCCAAAACCAACCAAACGACCTGTAACCGAACCTAACCCAACTTAACTTAGCCTATGCAAAGCGCCTAACCTATCCAACCGACTGCCCACCCTCCACAGAAATAAGGCACACCCTGTGCCGTATGCTGGTGCCAAAGGGGGGACACTATTGCACGGCTAAGGGTACAGCTTTTTTCTGAAAATGTTTCCCTGTTGCCGTGCAATTGTGTCCCCCCCGTATAAATGACTTCACCCGAAATTTGTCTATCCGGAGTTTCAATTTCAAGTTCAATTTTAACCTTAACACTTTTTGTCGTTATTTTGGTCATGCGAGACAGACCTGCTTGCTAATTATGGACCTTCCACGATGTGATGCCACGGCGATGAAATATCACGGCGACGAAACGTCGCTCGAAGAAAATTTCGGCGACGAAACGTCGGTAAGCCGTTCGAAGTGCTACGTTGTTTTGTTGCCTGCTCCATTGACACATGTCTCAACATAAAGCAGTCATTTTGCGAAGAAAAATTCCAAAAAATTGAAGGCTTACTTATATTTTGTATTTGTCGTGGTGACGACGTCATTTGTGCACAAAAATGGGTCTCAATTTCTGTAAACGTCTGTACACTGACGGAATTTATGTTCTCATACATGGGTTTTTCTCATCTAACTGTTGCCTCCGAAACAAATATTTTTTCCTCCTTTCACTCTTGTGCAGACGGTGGAAATTAAAGCGCCAGGTCGCAGCAAAGCTTTGTAACGTGTCAGATTTTGAACTCGCTAGAGTGATCTTTCATTTATACAGCACCGAGTGTTTACAAAAATCAGAACAGTCGAAATTTTTACATGTTTTTAAACGTATTTCCGCCACCACTTTTTTGAACAGCTCTGGAGGTTTCCGTCCCCCATAGACACCCGGGTCAGGTAGAACTCTGTGGGTCGCTGCTCCAGCGTCTGAGGCGGCAATTTTTGCCACTTTGGAATTTTGCGTTTGCCTTCCCCTTTCTGGACCCAAAATGCCGCTCCTGCAATGGGCCATCTTCTTAAAACAGAACTGGCAATGACCTATTTGTCACTTTTTTATCCTGTCAGATTGATGGTGTTGCGAACTGACGACAGAAATATTCACGGATATTCACGGGATTTAGTGAGCCATCATGCATATTTCGAATGTTCAAATGTCATATACTCACACTCATAAATGCAACTCGCTGCATTTACGGAAGAGGACCGTTACAACCTGACGCGACTCGTTGTAAAATAGAAATCACGCATTCGGCAGGATGTCAGAAAATGTTTCGCGGAGATTAAAAAAATTTTCAGGAGCAAAAATAACACCCAGAAAAAGGGTTAAATTTTTATTTGTATCATGCAAAACGTGAGGCAATTCAACGTTGTCAATGCCGACCTAAATTTTCAGTAATTTCCTTAAAATGTCCTTCTAATTTTTTAAGTTCTCTTTAAGTTCTTTAAGTCCTTTAAGTTCTCTCGATTTTGCAAATCGAGAGAACTTACGAATAAACTTAGAAAAAGAACTTACGAGTGGAGCACCCTGTACGTGTCATGCTGAGTAAAATGGAATTTGTGACCAAATGCGTGCCATTTATGCGTGCCATTTTGGAGACAATCGCACATTATTCCACTCCAAAACTCGCACTTTGATGCGCTTTCAAAAACAAGCAGCATCTTTTATACGAGTATCTTTATGAGGCACCTTTGCGAATATTCACATAAGTAGACCAAATGCACATCGTAAATAACGTCGTGCTGAAAACATCGTACAGGGTGGTAACGAAATCCACTTTTTACTTAATGGATTTGATTTTACACGCCGCTCATGTGTAAAATTGCTGTTGCGCCGCAACAGCATGTTCATGTCTTACGTCAGAATATTCAACTGTGGCTCCATGGCGGTTAATATTTCCTCATACAGCTCATTCCGCTTGAATATATGAGCTGAGAATGCTTCACACTCTTCCATTTAAATGCACAGGAAAACTTTAATTTCCATGCCGAGAATGAAGTTTTCGACCGAGTTTTCATTGTTGAAAGATTTCTGAATTCACTCTGAGCACACTTGGGAGCATTCTTAGCTAATATCTTCAAGTTGAATGAGGAGTACAATATGATACGAATGTGGATTCGGCAATTTCACGGATGTATGCGCTTCCTTATTCGTAAAGCTAACCAAACCTGACCTAACCTCTCCGCCATTGCCAAAGAAGGTTTGGTTAGTCTAGGATAGGCTACGTGAGCAAAGGGCGGAGAATGGTGAGGTCAGGTTTTGTTTATTTTGAATGGGGAAGTGTGAGGTGAATGGAAGCGTAGCCCCATCGCGAAATATCATGTATCAACATCTGGAATTCCGGTGAGAAAGACCGCGGCTGCCATGAGATACTTTTTACCTTGGCAATCGGAGTTACGCTGTGAATGGGCGAAACGCTACTCCATCAAACTGTTTTTATTTTTTATTAAAGGCAGTCCATTCTGGCAGCTCGTCATGCACGCAGTGCGACTTGAAATACCGCTCATCACATTCCGGGAAGATTTGTCAATTATTTGTCAGCGCGAGCCTGATTGCCAATCTACCTAAATATTCTTTTGCATGGAGCGGCCGAAGCATGTTGAATGTGAGTCGACTCAACGCAATCTTCCACACCCAACTATGACTCCACAATGTTGCCATGTGTGAAATGCGGAATAAAATATAAACCAAGTGCTGATTTCTTCTCCCAGGCCCGGATCGGGGGATTGGGATAGAACGGACTCAGGCGGAAGTGGACTGATGCAGAAGTGGACTGAGGTAGAATTGGACTAGGGAGGGAGTTTTAGAGGGATTTTAAATCAGCCTCCAAAAATGCATAAATTCTGCCTCAGTCCACTTCCGCCACAGTTCGTTCTGCCCCAGTCACCGGTCCCCTGCGGACAGGCCATCAAAATTCCTTAGGATCTCAAACCGAATTTTCATATGAAAATTACACACATCACAATAGCAATAACAAAGAAAGTGTCTACATTTGATTTTACACTCGACTGCCCGATGGAAAATCCTCCTGCCGAATGGACATTTTTCCATCACGCCTTCGATTATACCTAGGTCGAGCCACAGCTGATGATAACTTGATAGTCTGTGAAGGAATTTTCCGTCACAAATCCAGCAACGCGAAACCACAATGATTCAGATATTCTGACAGCGGATCTCACACAGTTTTGGTCTCTGACTTGAAATACCAACAAAAACCAATTAGGTTTTTCCACGCTAACCACAAAATTATGGTTTGACGGTTTGCAATGAAGGTTTGCTGGACTTCATCCGAAATTTGCTGAAAATGATATTTTTGTAAAAAAAGATCAAAGTGGAATTTTGGTTGATTTGCGCGAAATATGCGTCTTCGAAAGCAATATCAGTGGCTATAATCAGCGCTCGCCGTCTGACCTCCGAAAGAAAGGTTCACGAAACATTGAAAAGGGTAAATCTCTCTTC